>JAEUWL010000541.1:0-78324 GCA_018524415.1 Podaxis rugospora
CCTTGTAACTGGGGCTCGAAAGCTTAACGGACGAGAATTGGGGTCCGTAACAAGAAATGTATTTGCTAGTTGGACTGGCTACCATCTGGCCCAGATTTGAACATTATAGAGTATGCATGGGACAAATTGGACCATCTTGTACATGCTCACAAAGTCCTCCCTTGCAATGAGGATGAGATGTAGAAGGCCCTTCAGAAGGAGTATGAGAAAATTTCCCAAGAGCAATTGGACTACTTATTTGAGAGCATTCCTTGCTGTATGCAGGCTTTTATTGAAGCATGAGGTGGAAATACCAAGTTTTAGGTGTTTTCAAGGTGTGTACTTCATTTTGCCTCACAGGTAGCTTATTTTATTGAGGCATAGATAATGTCCAAAAGAATTACACCTTCCCAGTTCTTCATATCCCTGCACTTCCACTCATTTAATTGTGATATTATGACTATTTATGATGATTCCCTACATGTTTAGCTTTCCATAGATATATTTTTTCAATGGAATGACATTGGTCTTATTATTGCAGGGGAATGAAATCAAAAGGTCACATGGTGTACAATACCTTTGAACACTATTGTACTCAGTTGCTGCACCAGGGTTTCTTGACATTTCATTAGCTATATTACTATCATTAATCACCTTTCAGCCACTTTTCAGATGTGCATGCTCTTTCTCCTTAGTCATGGCACATTTTCCTTTGAAATCTCACATACATATGTGGAAATATCTTCAGTAAATGTTTATGAAATTTTTGGGATTTTATCTTGCCAGATGGCCATGTTGGAACAGTTCCAATGAGCACAAGTTAACTGAACCATCAGTTGGCCATCCAAACATCACAGTGTTGCTCAGAGGTACTCATGTATAGGTGGGATTCTAAATCATGCACTCCTTGTCAGCCTCATATACCATTCCTCAAACTAATCCTGGTATTCCTTGAGCCCTTGTGAAGATATTGGGCTGAAAATGAGCAAACACACTCCCTGGTATGGTTCCTACATCATGCCAAAAACTGTGCTAAAACCTTCATGGGATCAGAAAAGATCTACAAAGCTGATGGTCAAATTGCTGCTCTAGAAACTCACTTCCTGAACCATTATTTTTTCTGACAGTACACAGAGAGTTTATCCAAATATTTTTGTACAATCATGTTTCCTAGTACAAGTACTATACACATGTCAGGTTTGAGGAGACTATGTGCAAGAGAAGATGGCCAGTTGCTCATAGGGTGGTCACACCTGTGCTTCATTTGGTAAGCAAGGTGTGTTGGTTCAAACAAGGATAAACACTTCCACACTCAACTCTTACACTCGTCCATTTACCTACCAGGGTCCATTTTTGCCGACCCCCCTCCTTACATTATCTCTAAAGCTCGCTTCATCTTATCAATATGGGACGCCTAGCTGAAATGCAAAGGAAGCTTCTGGAGGTACGTGTCCGGGAGGAAATATTACGTTTCTCGGAAATACTGGGTTGGACGACCCCAAAACTAATACGGACGTGATTATGTGGCTTTTTTTCTTGGTTACTCGTGGTATCTTAGCAAATGATGGGACCAGAGGCTATGGGTGTTGCGAATGCAAACCTTCATTGGTCGGACGACAAAGTTTGCAGGAATTTCCTTTGCGGTACCTGCCCACACACGCTTTTCACGAACACGGTGTGTCTCCTTCACGCTATTCTTGTCCCCCCTCTCCTGCCGTTGATTGCTCTTTCAACTCCGGCGGAACAGCAGTTCTGGCAATCTGGCATCAATCGTTTGAAATTGAAGAATTAGGAAGCCAGAAGTGCAGCAGCCGCAGCAGCGATCGCAGGGGTTGGCAACACAAACAGTGACACGACAATGCTGACAATTCATTTCGGCTTTCTTTTGGACACCAATAATAGAAAATGGATCTTGGTGCATGTCCCAAGTCACACACAGAACGCCTGAAGACGGAGTTCCTCGCTGCTAGGGAGGCGGACCCCAATGGAGCCATATTCCAAAAGTTTCAACTCGAATACGAGCAGAACATCTTTGCGTTCGTGGACGAATGTGATCGACGTATTCGTGCTGCGCACCGCCGGTTGGAGAAGACACCGGAAGAGAATGCTAAAACAACGAACCTTGTGCGTGAACGTTTCCGCGCTTCGTGATCGAGGCGTGCACTGATAAAGAGTTGCCTCGTGTTGTAGATGCGTGAAATTGCAGAAATTGAACTCGCGATTCAGGGAGGAACCGAGAAAATTGAAGCACTTGGTGAGTGCTTGATGAATTATGTAAGTGCTGTTGAATCGTCAACTTTGAAACAGGCGAGCAAGGCAAGGTGGACGAATCAATGCGTGAAATGGCAGCCATCGAAGCGTTGAAGAGTGAAAAGGCTGAGAAGGAGGTGTGTCTAATATTTATGCTGTTGTTGAGACTTGAATACTAAATTGTTGTGTCGTGATTGCGTGCAGCGAGAGTTGCAACAATTAACGGACACCTCGGGAGCCTCGGGACACCAGAAATTGCGCGTGTGTGATGTCTGCGGTGCATATCTATCAGTATTGGATTCAGATCGTCGTCTTGCCGATCACTTTGGTGGAAAGGTTGGTGTGGATAGTCGCCGTTACCGGCATGCATGGTCTGGGGCTGACAAGAGTTGAATAATGCAGATGCATCTTGGTTATCACGAACTCCGCAATATGCTGAAAACGTTCAGGGAAGAGCGTGAAAAGAAAAAGCAAGCTGGAGCGTCTTTGACCTCGGGAACTACTGGTGGGCCGTCTGCAGGCTCATCTCGCGATCATCGTTCCTCCCGTGGCGACGACTACCGCGACCGTGACCGAAGCGATCGTGACCGAGGCCATGACCGACACTCTTCTTCGCGATATGAGTGAGTTTCAATTGGACAACATGTTGACCTCGTTTTGGAATGCTGATCCGTTATCTCAATGTATTACAGCGATAGGCGGAGGGACAGAGAGCGCTCGAGAAGTCCAGGAAGACGGAGGTATTGATTCCGCATTCTCGATATGGTTTCACGTCAGTTTTAGTTGTACATAAGTTGAAAGAGAATAGATTGGTCCATTGGTAAGTTGATGATTAGGTTTTCATAGGGCGCCACTGTCAACAGGAGTTTGAAATATACCTGAAGCGGGTACGGCAGCCCGGTGGGTGATTGAATTGGCAATGGATACAAAGACGATGATCGGCTACATGTGTGACTTATGGTTTTGAGTCACACCTGAGGCAGGGGCTATGGGTGATCGTGGTGCGTCAGAGCGCAAGTGAGAGTAAGGAGAGTGCGGTGACACATGTCGTCGGATAAACAACGGTGACTAGATTGCAAGGAAGGCAACATGCGCTGGACTAGCTGGATAGGGAACTGAATTGCGCAGGGAGGTCCCGTGGGAGGACAAGAGGAACGGGTTGGGCCAGCACCGTAGTCTACGGTGATGTGACAAGGCGCGTGACTACAGTGCAAGCCATGTGACAATCTGTGACATCTGGAAGGAAATATCGCCTGCAGTTGAACGGAGCTTGGACCTCGCAGCCTCGTAGGCCATCCTCCTCCACCTTTAACCCCTCCCATTCTTTATTTTTCTACCACACTTATTTCACTCTTGTTTCAATATTTCTCAAAACTTTGTCGATTCTGTCCGATCTCTGCGCCTATTCACCCTCTGCGCAGCCCCTGAGTTACTTATTTAAACCTCCTGCGTCCGGCAGGGATTCGCCACAACAATGTCTGTTTTGAATTCTGCTCAGTTCGAGCAGGATATCCAGGACAATGGCGTAAGTGCCATGGACACCTCCCCAATTTCCCAAGCCGTCGATCCCGCTTTTTTGTCGACAATACCTCCCGCGTCCCATCCCGAACCCGTCCTTCAATCCCAACTCCTTCAGCCTTCCTCAGTATACATCGACAAATCTGATGCTGCAACCACCGTCATGGCCCCGATGCATGTCTCCATGCCCGACCTGACATCCCCTACTTTCATTTCCCCCATGGAGGCTCTTGATGCTGCTGCCCCTTCAATACAAACCGCTCCCGCCACCTTTGTTAGCGATTTTGCGCCTCACTCCGACCCTTTTGCAATGGTCCAACCCATGGAAAATTCCATGAGCATCGAGCTCTCCTCCACTAACCATGCCTTATCGGCATCGCCACCTCGATCACAAATTTCATCGCCATCTATGCATGGTTCAGCTCCTTCATACCCTCTCGGTGTAACATCATCTCTTGAGTCTGCGTTGGACCCTACAGGCGTTTCTACGGGTCGTAGTCGTGCAAGCACTTCTGTATCTCCCCCAGCCAATCCCCTTCCATTCTCTCAAGTACCTATCACGGCCCAACAGTCCGTTCCCACCACCTTTACCAATCCAGAATCTGTCCTCCAAATGCCAGAATTAGCCGATCTCCCTCCTGCATCACAGCCTCATCGCGTCCTCGTTCCTCTGTTGAAGCAGTAAGTGGCTCGATTCTCACTTGGTTCCCATCGTATCAACAACTCCTTTTTTCCTTTTCTAGAATTGCCCAAACAGCTGAATCTGCAGGATACGCTCTGTGGAATCATGATGGCGCTTCCGCCTCATCGAAAGTTGACGAGTTGAAGGCTAGCATATCAAAAGTTTCTGAAATGTTGGACAGGTTAACCGTGTCCAAATCGGACCAATCGCGGAAGCGTTGCGCAGCAGAGATGGACGAGGGACGCAGCGTGAAGGCTCTCAAAAGGGAACCTCAAGAAGACCTGCCCTTGTCTCTTCCTCAAATTGATCCTTCTATTCCCGTTCCGGCCGAGCAATCGCCAACGTATCCTACACCTCTCTCAGCACACCCCTTGAACAATGTCACTCGACCAGTTGCGCCTTTGTCTCATTCACATTCACAGCCGTCTTCACGCGCACCTACACCACCCAAGGTGCCACTCCCTGCTCGCTCCTCCTTCAGTCCGTCCAAATCCGGTGCAGGTCCGAGTTTTCCTTCGTTTATGCCGTCCTCTCCTACCGTCGAGTTTCCTCCAAAAATCACGCCTTCGGCTGGTTCTCCCTCTGCCTTTGGGGTCCCTACTACCCCTGGTGCTTCGCAGTGGAACGGAGCTGTCGCTTCCTCCCCACGTCACCATCACTCCTTGTCCGCAGGTGCAATTACATCACCTTTGCAAACTATCCCGATATCATCAGGCGCAAATCCTGGTATGACTCGTCCTCTGGATGCTTTCCCGCCCAGTGTTCCAGCTGTACCACAGTCAATGGCTACTTCTACAACGTCAACGATCAGTCCTCCGATCGGTCGCATGTCCCGCTCAGGTTCCATCACCGGTGTTCCTTACAGTAACACATTCTCATTCAATTATACACCCAAAGAAACGTCAAATTGGTCCACACTCCCGCAACAAACGCAGAATCTACCTCCTACACCTCAGACATCACGATCTCAGTCGCAATCCAATTGGTATTTTGGACCCTCGGAACACTCAGCTCCTTCTGCGTCACCGTCGACCACCTCGGATGTTTCAAGTACAAGGCCCGGCACGGCGCCTAATACGACAAGGAGTAGTCCAACAGATCCTGACGAAAATGACGATGACCACGATTCGGATGGGAGTGAGAGCCAACATAAACCATCCCAGGGCAAGAGGGTCAGCCCGAAACACTTTCGTTAGTCGCATTGAAACTCACTCCTCTCCCAGGCATCAAATGATAATCATGGACCAAGCGCATCATCCTCATCTGATGTCCCCGCCGAGTATCGTGCAGAGGTGGACCGAATCTTCTTCGAATACCTCAACAAAATCTGTTCGAATCGTACGTGTCAGATCCAAGAGCGATTGTCACATTATGGTTCTGATCTTTTTGTTTGTTCTTAGTCGATGCTACCGATTCCAAAGGAGAACCAATCCATCAGACTCTCATGGCCAAGAAAATGCAGCGTTTGGATGAGTCTCCGGATTTTCGGCCGTTCAAGTTCCGTATCCAAGCCTTTACCCTTGCATTTTTGGAGGAGGTGAGTTATTTTAGCCACCAAATCCCATTCTGGGTTGATCTCATCCCTTCCTCTTTATTTGGAAAGCTTGCACGACAAGGTTATCCTGAGGAGAAAATTCCCATGAAGAAGGTAAGTTTCGCCTCTCAAATCCGTCATTTCGGTCCATCATTAATGCGGTTTAATAGATCCGCAACTACCTCTGGCGTCAACCCCACATCTTGCGGTTTAACGAGGACGGGAAAAAGGCAAAATCAAAGGGTAATCACATATGGAACATTGAGGCCAAGAAAGCTGGTGATGGAAAATGGGAATTCAGACCTTTCCATCGAAAGCTCGCGGGCACACCTCCCAGTGTGGCTTACTGCGGTTTGCGCTGGTCGTGGACCCCACGCATCTGGGATCCTCAAGCCTCCTGGCAAAACGTCCCTGTGACCTACAGTTCCCCTAATTTACCCTCCTGGCTCTCCTGGAAGGATGATGTACTGTCTGGGGTACCACCCCCCGATGCTGAGAACTGTACCGTTACCGTTGATGCGAAGGTTCGTGCCTCCTTCATTTGTGATATTGGAAACTCATGCACACTTCTGTAGTTTGTGATCGATGGGCAGGAGGGCCACCTTTCGCATACGTTTAATATTACAATTGCCCCTGTGTCCTCAATTGACACAACTTCATTCTCTCGTTCCCGGCGACCTTCTTTGGTCGGTGAACCACCGAAACGAAGCACGAGCGACTCCGCACTTTTCCAAGCCCCACAACGGTACGCCACCTCGTCTTCATAGTTCTCGCTATCTTTATACCAATTTCGTTCCATCTCACAGAGCCAAAGCGCGTGCTATGGCTCCCCCTGTTGAGTCTGCTGATACGCGTGTCATTCGCGTCTTGCAGTCCGCAGCCCAGCGCGTTACGGAAGAGGCAGAATCTCAGTTGGTGTCGGCATCACCTCCCAGAAACGACCTACAAGACCTCGTCAAACAAAAACATGTTCTGGACCAGACCGTGGACGCATATGATAAAGCACTGTCGGGCCAAGGTCGCAACGAGACAAACATTTTGGCGGTCGCTGCTCAAAATGTTGTGGTTGAGGCTGCGCATAAGGTTTACGCAGACCGGGGTGGTGCCGTTCCACCCCAAAACGAAGCTGCTATACAAAGTGTCACCGTTGGAGAGTTGACAGAAGTCACCCAGGACGCGATTGCTAAAGCAGTCAAGAGGAACGGAACAGCCTCTACCGAAGTCGACATTGTTGTGACTGCCGCTGGTATTCTTAGGTCGGAATCTGATGCCGCGTCGGTAGTGGCTACCCAAGCTGGGGTTCAGCCGATTTCGCAACAGGTTCGCTCTTTATCTACGGGAACCCTATCGACAAGGATGAACCCACCCTTGATCAACAGCTATCCTAGTAATCTCTCGCCTCTCCCCGAGTATTCTTAATTGCCTCTTGCCGCTGTTCGAAGGACTATTGCCATTGGTCAGGACGTTTCGAACATTTCATCATTTTTTTTGGTGTATGTGATACTCTCCTTTCTTTTTGGGCGCGCCGTTTCAGGCGTTGAGGTGTACTGTTGTCTATCCCATTTATTGGTTATGCATGGGACATCGTTTTGTGATTTGTTACCTTGCATTGTTTCTCCGTGATAGAACTCTCACCCGCATTCTGTTCCTATCTTCTCTATGGCTCACTTTTTTGGGGGGATTTTGTAGTCTTACTATTCATACAAAGGGTGTACCGCATACTTTACATGCAATAGCGTCATACGTATTGAGCAATGTGCAGGCCGTACAAGTTTTTTCAGCCGACAACGGTGTGAATTTGTGCGGGGTATATTCGCGTGAATCGGAGCTATGATGACGTTCGAGTTCATGTTCGTCGGCTCCACCTGATAAAACTGTTCCTCCGAAACCTCGTTCCGTTTCTCTGCGCTTTTTCTTAACCGGTTGTCCCTCCCCAAAATCATTGTCAATCTCGTGCACTTCATTCTCCTCTCGCAATTCCAAAACCTCGTTAGCAAACAATCGAAGGTCCTCTGCTGTCGCCTCATTGTCATGGAGCTCTTGCCCTCGAAAGAAGAGCCGTTGACAGATGGTGGGTATCTTGAAGCCTTCCTGAATCTATCAACCTCAGTAGTGGATTCCCAATTTCCTATTCTTAAGCGATGGAGCACCTACTTTCACTTTGATGTCCTTAACAGTTGTGCCTTTCGTGATCGCGATTCCTCGTTTCTTAATCTCGCGTGCTTGGCGAAGCCGTTTCGATTGACGTGTCCCATTTTTATTCGAGTATGTGGCGATGGATCGATGATTTGTCGATGTTTTCGTCTTCTCTCCATGGAATAATTGTATTATTATGTTTGTACACGTCCATTCCGTTTTCCTGAGTAATTCACACTTGTTTAGTACTTAGATCAAGATATGATATGTGACCACTCGCCTTTTAAGGCGACAACCCTCACATACGGGAATATCAGATTCGTACAATTTGTCATCACCATTCTGAGGTGCCTTCTTGAGACCAATGCGTGGCCAACAGTCATATCTAAAAGAAGGGAGAATCATTCGACTAATGGAGCTCAAGACAGATTGTGGTGGAGCCTTACAGGGTCTCCAAAACCTCCCAGTCGCTTCGACGAATGATGGTGGCTGTCATTTCAATGTCTGAAGGACAATTAGGATCGAGGGTGAGTAACCCATGTTCGCATAGGAAAGGGGTATTGTCCAATCTATCAGGACGGTTGCGATCCGCCGGGTTGTTGAGCCATAAAAGCCAACCCCTAAAGAAGCCTAGAGGTATGATGGCAAAGGAATCGTCTTCCCCTGCGAAGGGCGTATCCTCGTGCATGGACTTGAGCAGAGCCTACAATACACAACGGAATTTAGCAGCATTTTTTTGGATTGCATGAGTGACAAACTTTTTCTTCCTCTGCACGTCGTCTTAATTCTCGTCTGTCTTCCTTCGAGATATGAGCCAAGGCATCACACGCAGCACAAGGCTCTGTATCGCCACGTAAAGGCTCCCATAGAGGAAATAGTCTCTTTAAGAAGGACACTGCCTAATAGTTGTTTCAGAGGGCGCATAAGATAATGAGACGCTGGAATAATCAATCTCGCACCTCTTTAGATATTCTTCGCCGATTTAGACTATTCAGTACCAACGCGCCATGTTCACATAGGACATGATCACGATATTCGGGTGAGTCTGGTGCTGGATCTTCTTCTGACGGTTTGTGCATCCTTGGCTTTAACAGTCTCCAGTCTATGCGCCTTGATTAGTACCTTTCTCTATGGAAGTATACCTTCCTTACCTTTGAGCCATTTCTTCGATATCCAATACCCGACGCCGTCTTCGTCCTCGGGAATCTCGTCGAATTCTTTCACCAGTTTGGGATGCTCAATATTGTAGAGTCGCTCTACAAGGGATATACTGTCAGAAAACTGACCTTCAAGTGAATATATTGTGACAGATACCTTTGAACTCCAAAAGTACACACTCTTGGCAGATGTCTTGGGGTGAAAACAGAGGTTCATACCTGCATTGCGTCAATTCTACCATCTTTTGGTAGGCATTCTGTGCAAGGTTATTCGGTGTAAAGATCATATCTCACGAGGAGCTTACGCGTCTGATGCGCTTCATATTCCTCGCTTTAGACGGGTCCAACTTTCGATGTCTGCATACAATACTGTCATTCGAACAACTGGGTGAGCCCCCGCTATCCAGTTCCGCTTTCTTGCCTTCAGTCTCGGACTCTACCATCGCCGAAGTAGGTCTAGCCAGGCTCATACAATCTTGAGCCAACCAGTTTTGCAGCCATTTCTGGCTGAGGATAACGCAATCCTGGACTGAATAAGAACTAGACCCCTTTCTCCAATGAGGTAACTCACGTCAGTGGTGGACGTTGCATTCCAAGTCCGATAGATGTCCATGACCCGCTGACGGATCGATACAAATCGTTCCTTGATTAACTCCTCCCTACCAGAAAATTCGAATGAATGGCCAATCACAGATTAAGTGCGGGCCCTCACTTCTGAATGAATGATTTACACTCTTCTTCATGGGCATTATTTAGGGCATGGACGGATTCTAGTGCTTGCTGAGGAGGTACGGGGTTTTTGGTATCTCTATGGCGTTGGTGGCTCCGGCGCACATAAATGAGCATATAGGCATCTCTAGAAGTAATAGTCCTGACAGTATTGTTGGGTTAGTGAGAGCTTATTCCACGATCATGCTGGAACTACCTCGGAGAAGATAACACTGGCTGACTGGTATATACTATTATAAATCAGGCATACAGGGGACGGAGAGATATATTCCTACCTAGATTCCGCTTCATCATCACTGACAACCCTGCGTCTCTTCACGGGACGCTTACTTTGACCACTGCTGGAGGGGATCAGCTAAAAAAGCAACACCAGAAGGGTGCAATCTGGATCACCTAGAGAGATCCTCGCCATCAACTACGATTGGTGCGTCTTTAGAATTCTTCCTGTCTCCGAGCATCTTGAGTTTGGTTACGGTCTCATCGTTGAACTGGAACCAGGATCGCCTCCTAAGGATAGAGGTGTCAGATATACTCTGAGACGGCGTGGTACACCTACTCCGTGTCGTAGACTTGCGCCTCATAGTGACCATGGTAGGCACTCGGTCCCTTATGGAGAAGAATACCCGCCAGTTCGTAAACGTTGGCTTCTCGTTCTTCAGGGGTTGGTTCACCACCATACGTCAGGAATTGGTTCATGTCGAGAGTGGTAGGAAATGAGATCGTATATTTTGACTTCCTCCTTTCCATAGTAGAGAAGTCATAGACGAAACGAAGCAAGGAAAAGTGTAGTATTGGTGGCAGTTGGCTCAGCTGAGTATACCTGGTTGCATCCCGCAGATCATTGCATTGCGGACAACGATACCTCGACTTTGGGTGAGGTGAGACTCTTTGAATGTGAATGGCTGTGCTTACTGGTTGTCGCCCGTCAGTTTCTCTTCACGCAACGTCATCATTATACAATCCTCAAGTTTGGAGTTATTCTGCCAGGCGTTAATGGTTATCAAGTGGGTTATAATAAATGCCATACCTCAAACGTAATCTCTATCTCCAGAAAATCCGTTGTCCTCTCCGAACGATAATGACACGTGTCGCAAATTGTGCCATATAATTGTGTCCCTTGGAACTAAAGGATTTATAGAGGTGCATCGGAGTCAGCATGTTTGACAACAAACCTGATTGGAAACCAAGGAGCGCAGTTCCTGAACTGACTGCTTTCGAAATTCGGTGTCCAGGTGCGACATGAAAAGCTTTGAGAATCTGAGTACGTTTGATGAGAAAGTGGTCAAAATCAAGAAAATAAATGAACTTACTCTTGTGCGTCTTGTTGTTCCGCTGCCCGGAGGTGCAAGCTTTCTACCAGCGAAGTTGGATTGAAAACTTTGCGCGTGCCCTCCTGTAATGCAGTAAATGTAACTTGTAGCTGGAAGAGAGGAGAATCCTGGTCTTGTTCGGAAAGGCTCTCTAAAAAGGTGGGGAAGAGGTACCTTTATCGTATCCGTTCCTGATTGAAGCTGACATTGATAAACACCCCCACGGAAGGCTAGATTTCGGAACCAGACCTATGAAGTGATGTTTGTTGGACTTAACGACGAAGAAGTGGGTGAGCGTACCTGCAAGGAAGCATTGGCATAGCAAGTGGCACCTAGATTCTTCAGGTCGACTGTGGTCACTGATACGGCGGATACAAGTCGTTTGTTTTAAACACGCACCCTGAGCCCTACAGGGAGGTCTGATACTCGACTGTCCTCGATTGGGTTGTATCCAGCTGTCGCCATCTTCAAAAATTCTTGCATAACGGTCTCTGGGTAAGGACGTGGTGAGGTGACTCCAACCATCATACGCAGGATTGCATACCCCCATCTTCCCACTTCTCCTGTCCAAGGTAGTTGAGACAATTTGGGTTGTCTTTACAGCTCTTCTTCGTACATTTATCTTGCTCGTCATCTGAGATAACAATGACATCGTCCTCTTCGGTCGTTCTATCTTTCTCCTCCGGAGGGGTTGGAAGCGGTTGAACTTGAGATATCGCATACTTGTTTATGCAGAACGCGTTCATATTCCTTGCTGACAGTCCGTATGCCATTAGATAATGTTCCGGAGTAATATCTGCCACCTGGGAAACTTCAGAGCCGACCCAGTTCCATAGGGAAGACTGGGGGCTCTTCGCAGGTACAAGATAGCGCCTGAGAGATTCCCCTGGGGCAAGGCCCTTGCTCGCGGCGGTACTACGCTTAGAGCGCTTAGGAGGCATATCGTCGTCAAGCCAGAGGTAAGGTTGTGGATGGGTGAAGTATGCAAACGCACGAAGGACGCGAACTGAGTATTGAATAACGAATGATGAACTGGAATACAAGGGTCTCATCAACGCCACCGTCACCTGCTTATGCACCCTCCACCATCCTATGGACAATAAGATTCCCACCAAGCCATCGCTTCTACAGCGGATAACCCTCAAGTTGCAAGAAAAGATCAAATCAAGAGGAAACACCGCTGTAACACGTCTACAGAGGCGTCGGGCTTTCACCACATTCTTCACTCGTCACCTTTCACGGTTGATGTGAGCAATTACTCTGCGCCCCCCTTTTCGGCACTAATTCCCCACTTTAGAGCTGCACTCCTAACAGTCGGATACCTTTGGCTGTTGCTGTTGCCTTCTCCAAGGTTGGGGCGCGGGACTTATATCGACGAGAATGCCTTACAACCCAGTCAGGTACGTTGCCAGCTAATACCTTGAATGTCCTGATCAGACAGACTCTTCAGGTGAATACATACTGGAACTGGGGGGATGTTCACGCCGCGGACAAATATCTCGAACAGTTGGAGTCTTTGAGAGATTTCAATGCGACTGCTCAGCAGTGAGTATTCTACGCTTCAATTGCTCACCCGCTCCATGAAGCTTTTTGAACCACAGACGTGCTCAATTCTTGATGAACGAATTCTCAAAACTCGGGCTATCATCTGCCACACAAAGATACTCATTCGAGTCAAGGTCAAGCCATCGAGTACGTCTACTCGAGCCTTCTATCTCCACCCTCACCTGATTCTCATGCCAAAGCACGGCATCGAGGGCGTAAACGCTTATGGCATACTTGCCTCGCCTCGGGCACCCCGCAACGAAGCGATGGTGATCAGCGCATCTTGGCTAAGCAGGACTGGCGAAGGGGACGGCACATTGAACCTCCGCGGTGTCTCCACTGTTCTCGCCTTGGCTCGGTTTCTGAAAAGTGTGTTCTCAGGTTCAACTTCGACATACTGCTGCTGATTTATGTTGTTAGATTATTCTCTGTGGGCGAAGGACATCGTATTTGTAATTAGCGACGGTTATCTTGATGGAATGCATGCATGGCTGAATGCATATCACGGAGCCCAGCAAGCCAGTGAGTCCGAGACTACGAAGTAGGATGAAACACTCAACCCTGAATGCCGCAGACCTCGATGCCGAACCACTTGAGCTAGCCTCAGGTGTGATATGGACCGCACTTAATATTGACTATCCAGGACATTCTTTTTCTCATCTCGGACTTTTCTTCGGTAAAGTTCACACTCCGTGAAAGCTCAAGACATCTACTAATGCGTCTCTAGAGGGTCTAAACGGCAGACTTCCAAACCAAGATTTGATGAACTCAGTGCAACGCATTGCCCGTTATACCGGTCAGGTACCGGTCACGGTTTACGATCACATTGAATGGCGAGATCCTTCTAGTCGACCTTCTGAGCTCGCTTTCTTGCCTTCAGTCTTGCGCCACAACCCTGAAATCAAGGACTTCGTTTATCGAGCCAAAAATATACTCCGACATTTTTCGTATCAAGCAAGGGGAAGACCAAGTGGGGTGCATGGTCTCTACCATCAGTGTGTTACTTTATTTCTGGGTCGATCACCTTATCTCACGGAACCAGGTTCCGTATAGATGCTATTACTGTTTTTGCTGTACCAGCAACGGGTCCTCATGGATTCCATGCCTTGGGACGGTGAGAACCCTGTTAGTTTCTTCTCCCTTCAACAATGATTCTAATCGATGATCGACAGGATCGTGGAATCAAGTCTTCGTACGATGAACAATCTTCTTGAACGCCTACACGCATCATTCTTCTTTTTCATACTTACAACGCCTGATCAGTTCATGAAGATTGGAAGCTATCTTCCCAGTGCGGTCTTGATCAGTGTTGCAATGATGTTTCAAGGACTTCGATGTTGGGTGGATGCTGGATGGAGACCCGATCATCCTCTTGAGAACGAGAGCGATCACCCCCCAAAAACCCCTATATGGTCTAAACGAAGTCGTCCCGTGTTGCACATCCTGACCATGATGTTGATGACCCACTTGCTCGGTGCTGCTTTATTCCTCATAATACGAAGTTCTTGGTTCTTAGATGATCAAAAGGTTGGTCTCTGAAAACTAAACAGCTACATGTTACTCAATTCGCCTTAGATCGTTACTCCACTTATTGTGCTCGCAGTTTCAATGGCTCCGTTCGTGATATCAAAGATGTCCTACCCTCACCACCAAGACGTTGCTCCCGCCTGGCTAGTCTTGAAAGCATTGAATCTCTGCTTCGCATCTACTGTAATCTCCACTATCACAGTGCTCAATTTCTCACTAGCTGCTTTACTTGTAGTCGCATTGGGGCTTCCGTTATCACTCGCACGTCCTACTAGCTCAATGCTTCTCTTCTGGTCCAAACATATCCCTTATGCCTTCCTCGCCTCTGGATGGCTGTTCTTCCATCAGGAGACCAGGTATGCTGTGTGGCAATGGGAGGTTCTATCAGGTTGGTTTGCTCCCTTTATCTCTCTCATTTATACCCCTCTAGTCATACAAGCAGGTGTTGTGTGCATCCTAACAGACTTGTGATGTAGTGGTAGGCATTAGAATATAAAGCACTCAATACAAAGCAGCCTCTAAGTCTATCCTATTTCCATGGCCGGCGGATCGTCCGAACCGAACAAATCGTCGTCCTCCCCACCACCGGCCCCTGCATCCTGGTCGCCCGCTGTTTCAGGATCTGTGTCCTCTGCTGCATTCATACTTATCCCTTCCTTCTTCATTCGCTGCTTTTCTTTAAGCTCGTCCCGCTGAGCAAGCTTCATTTCAAGATCCGCAGTCAACTTCTTCAGTGCATCCTCGAATCGTTTCTGCAGCAAGTTGGCAATTAGACAGAGTTAGACTTAGTCCAAGTACACTCACTCTAATAAGAGGATTCGCTGAGCTTGCAATTTCGTTATTCTTTTTGGCCACCGCTGCCTCGAGATCCCGAATTTCCTCGTTGAGCAATTTCCTAGCCTGAACGTCTTCGTCGTCGTCGTCCTCCGACTCCTCCTCTTCACTTTCATCTTCCTCGTCGTCGTCGTCCTCATTCCCAGCTTCCTCCTCATCCCCAAGAGCGAGATCAAGTTCCGCAGCTAGCTCTTCGTCAATATCACCCTCCACCTCTTCCTCTTCTTCCTCTTCATCACCCTCTCCCAGATCCTCTCTTGGAGTAGCCGCGTCGCCGAGGTCGGATATTGCGGGCGTTGGTGCATCTAGTGGCTCCTCACGTTCAATGAATTCCGAGTCAGATAGGTCGGGATTGACATTTTCCAGGACCTCTGCGCAACGCGTAGAATATGTGAGTACTGAAATTGTAAACTGAGAACGAAACGAAGACAGACCGTATTTGACCTCAGTAGCAAGAGCATCTTCGTCTAAGAGTCGTTCCACTTGTTCTTCAACACTCTCAATGGTCTGACAGAAGGTTAGATTAGTATTGTAATGAAAACAACACAAAGCGGCAATGGCGCACTCTTCGATTCACTCGCTTCCTGAATCTGCGCTTTCGGACGTGATGGAGTGGAGGTGTAATCCCGTGCGGCCAAATAAACTCATCAATGTTGAAGTTCTTCTGTGTTCCAACTTGCTCATCGTTTTCAACCTTGCCCTCAACAACCAGCATCTGCACGGGGATCAGGATACATGATAGTACAGTGAAGGAAAGACATAACCTGACATATGTCTGCAACTTTGAACATCTGCTTGTTGTCCAATGTCTTTTGCGACTCAATGATACAAGGAAGGTCCACGAGTTTCGCGGAATATGTATTGTTGCCGATATGAAACACAGCACGACGGGAGTCTACACGATGGTCAACACAATTCCCCCAATGAGATCCGCCTGAACTATACTCACCCTTGAACTTGAACCAGACGTCATTCGACACCTCTCTTGACTGAACCATTTTCCTGAGTTTCTCAAGGTCTTCTCCAGGGGGCATTCGTAAAATAAACTGCTCCTCAAACGCCAATTCCTCGTCATCTGAATCCAACTCTCTATCGTACGGGCCCAAGAACGACATGCCGGGAGCCTGGGCAGCCGCTTTCTCACTAAGTTTTAACTTGAGCTTGGGCTGTGCCTTAGGTCGCATCGCAGAGGAGCGTGTGGTTCGCTCTGAGCCTTCCCCTGATAGATTGTACATCGTACTTCCGCTACGGAGTCGAGAACTGGAGGCTCGCTCAGGTAAGGTTCTTTGGGACGTCTGGGCGTGCTGCGATGAAGCTGAAGCCCCGTTTAGAGGATGGGGGTCATCTGGTTGAGTTGCGACATCGATGTCGTCCACAACAATGAGGTCTTCTTCCATTGGGCATGTGTATGTGAAGGGGTGATAGCAGCTGGAGGAGTCACCCTTGCTTGACGGGACACTCCCCAAGCCGTCACGTGGCTTTCCTTTCACTGTATTTTTGAGTATGTAGCAGAGGTACATTTGGTACATGATCTACTCGTCATCAATTAGTTGAATTTCTTCCTCCATTTCCTCCACTTCGTCCTCATCCTCATTCTCGCCCCCTTCCTCTTCCTCATATTCCTCCTCTTCATCGTCTTGCTCAGTCTCCCGGACCACAATTCGTATCGGAGAACCGAGTAGCACAAAATATCCCACAACGCTGCCAAGGGCCAGACCAATAAACCCTAGCGTCAGCTTCTCGTACTGAACATCTTCATCTGTTCTTTCCGAACTTTTGGTTTGTGCCGCTCTGACAGCACGGCGTGAAGGAATCAAATCCCAAAGGGAACTCCGGGGGGACTGCACAGAGAACATTGGTTGACCGCTTCCGAATGCTATGTCTTGTATGCGTTTCGCGTGATCGGCAAGTGTTGTATACCATCCCTCCGCAAGCTCTTTGATGAGTGTATCTGGGAATGGTGGAATAATCAGGAGAAGTGTGTGCGCTGCAAGAATAAGATCCAATGTAGTTGGCCTGGGACGGGAGTCAGGTCTAATGGTACGTTACTGGCTCTCTGGGCTTACAATCCTCTATAGACGAACTGCCTGCCTTCGAGCAAGCGGGCATAGATACCGAGGATCTCTTTTGCTTTATCTTGGATCTGAGATGAGTGAGCCCGAGGAGATTCCTTGTACAAGTGCACATGCATACCTTTTCTTTCTCAAAGGCTTGATTGAATGTCTGCTTCACACTTTCCTTTGCTTCGTTCACTTTCTTATCCTTGAAAGATTTCTTCTCCGGTTCGGGATGGGGTTGGTTCCAAAGCCCAGCACTTTCCAATCGGGGTTTATAAGACGCACGAATGCGCCCTGGAATATAATACCGTTGCGGCAAGCCATACATGCTCACGAGCGCCGGATGGACGACTTTCTCCCAATTACTAGGACTAGAGTAATAAGTATGATACTACAAACAATTCCAGTGAGCGTTGTTCGGCAATGATGCCAAATGCAACCTACCACGAGATTCCCGAAGTGAGATTCTACGTGAGCAATCCAGGCAACTCTTTGCGACCGTTCAGAAGGTGTCAAAGGACCGTCCAAATCATTCCGATCGGGTTTCTTCAGTCCAGCTACGTATTTAATGATTGAAGGGAAAGAACTGATGGTGAACTGGTCATGAACCAGGAACGGTAGTTGTCCTATGAATGATTCGAGTTGTGAGAATGTAATTCTCTGAGAGGAAATAGATACCCACCTACCCGTTGGTGAAATGTCGGGGTTGTTACATTCTGAGATACTGAACTCTCCAGGGATCGTCAACTGGAGGTACAATACCGTTGCGAGACAGGTAGGATCGAAAGAGGGCAAGCCCCATTGCGCGGGCCATACATATAGCGTGAAAGGAGAACTAGTCTGTCCATCCATCTCAACGCCTGTCTACTGAGTGGATTGGGTGAACAAAGAACGATGTCCGTTCCTTGTGAATATGTACGAACTTGGACGCGAGGTTGTTTTCGGTCAGGTGCCGGTGTGACATTGCGGATGATCACTGGTGTGATGTTGTTTGGCAAGGACCCCCGCTTCAAACCACCTCATTGTCCTCCGAAAGCAGGAATATATCCAAGGTCGAATGCTCCAATAAATAGACAGCGCGGTGTCCTCATCTACTGTTTCTTTCCTTGCTGCCTCTCACACCCCCGAAAAAAGTGCAATTTCTGAGCCACGACCACTCTCCCATGTGATGTTCTCATTGCGGCCCGCCCTCACCATTACCATGGCAAGCAACTACGAAACTTCGAATCGGCTGTCACGAGGACTGACAATAATGTCACTGAATATTACACTGGATCCTCTAACTCACTATGCCCCTCGGGAAATCCTGAATAGGTCATATCCTATCAATCCGAATTCTATGCAGTATCTCTTCCCGGCCCGCCATGTTGCCCAGAGAAGTTGCACCTCTGGTAGAAACTCGGAATGAAGCTCCCTGTAAATTCAAACCTCTGGCTCATGTGCCACTGCCGAGTACGATTTTTTTTTCTTCAGATGGCATATAAGTATGATTTCGCGGGGCTCGAAAGCTGAACCAGTAAACGATGAAATTGACTGTATACTTTGCTTCATTGCTGAGTCCTGTTGCATCCTGCTCGGCCCTCCCCGCCTTTCCCGGAGCCGAAGGTATGAGCGCTAGGTAACTGGACGCTCCACCTCAACCAAGTCTTCTCAGGTTTTGGTGCTCAAGCCACAGGAGGTCGAGGTGGTTCTGTTTACGTTGTAACCAATCTCAATGACTCCGGAGCTGGTAGCTTCCGCGACGCAGTTTCACAGGGTACGCAGGACAACCTACTCATTAGTCTGTCGCTTCCAACACTCTGCAGACTGTCGTATTTGCCGTCGGCGGCCTCATCGAAATTAATGGCCGGGTTGTGCATTCACAGCACCATCGCCGGGAAAACGGCTCCCTGGTCAAGGCATTAGAGTTTATGGCAATCGTGTTTCCTACTCTGGCGCGGACAACACGATTACTCGCTATATCCACTATAGGATGGGAAAGAACGGTACGTAACCATATTTCATGGGAGGGCCCGTCGGCTTGCTGATGTTACTCATAGGCGACCCCGGAAAGGATGCTATCACAATTGCCGATGGGGCGAATATGATCTTCGACCACGTTAGTGTATCTTGGGGCCGCGACGAGATCTTTTCTATCAGTGGAGATGTGTCGAACATCACCATCTCTGACTCTATTATCGCACAAGGCTTAGAGACTCACTCCTGCGGGGGTCTCATCCAAACCGATGGAGGGGTCAGCATTATTCGTACTTTATATATCGACAACAAAACCAGAAATCCAAAGGTTAAGGGCGTGAATGAATTCGTGAACAACGTGGTACGTACGGCACCCCTTTATATTTCCTATGTCGACTGAGGGCTAGACTTCGGGGTTTACAACTGGGGAGGAGGCGGCGGCTACAGTGCCGGGGACTCCGATGGACCCTCCTATGCCAATATCAAGAATAACGTCTTCATCAGCGGGCCTTCAACCTTCGTCACCGCTTGTGAGTAATCTTCCTCCTGCATCCAGCCGACAGTGCTGAAGCCGTCGTCAGTCACTCGTGGAAACGCCAACTTCCACGCATATGTATCCGACAATTACTACGACCCAGACAGAGTAAAGTACCGATGTATAACGGCGAACTGACACTGAAACGTCCCCGCAGGACGGCACCCTTAACGGCTCGATCTTATCTCCTATGTCCGCTGATTATTTGCCCATCGACTTCCAAACAACGAGATACCCTTACTGTCAAAGCCCTCCTCTCCCCGCTCGATGCCCTAGCTAAAGTGCGGGACTCAGCGGGTGCTAGCAACTCAAAGGATAGCATTGACAATTACCTCATTAACACCAAACTTACTTCTTACGGAAAGGTTGGAGCCTTGATCTCAGACCCGACTGCGTCACCCATTAACGGGCCTGGCACTATTGCTGGTGGGACAGTACGTGATTTTACTATGGTTGGCGACATGAAGCCAAACACTTGTTCTTCTACAGCCACCCGAAGGTACAGACGGTGATGGAATCCCAGACGATTATGAGCATGCACACGGGACGAACCCGAACGTCAAAGGTTCTGCTAATATCGCTTCGAATGGATAATCCATAACAATTTTATTCATCCTCGGGTCACTAACTACTGCGGCTAACTACTAGACATCGAGAACTATATCAACTCTTTGGTATAAAGCATGTTGCATAAGAACGAGTTTTAATCAATGGAGAAGACAGCATTCCGAAAGCATACAAGGACAGGAAAACGCGAGACAGCAATATGAGTACCTTAAATAACAAGCGAGACAATACGACAGCAGGTCAAGTCCGACAAAGAAATCTCAAAGCAATTAGGCCGTTGATTCTGGGGACGTTGTAGCAGGAGTAGCAGGCACTGAGTCGCTACGCTCTTCTGAATGATTCGTGGCTGATTTATTGAATGGGAATATTATTAAGCCTTCTCCTGGATAGTTGACAGGTTTTTCTTCGTTTTCAGCAGGCGCTTTCAAGCTCACGGTCCTCCTAGCCTCCATGGTCGGTCGCTTCAGACGCTGGGAACCCTGTTTTACCCGTGAGCATTATTCATGTTTTGTCGAAGTGTGTTGCTCACCAAACGATAGTAGACTGGATCAATCAAAGCCTTCTTGGCGCTGGATGGAGGACTTGGGCTTGAGGTTGGTGTAACAGGAGGTGCACTAATCGGCATGCTAGCGACTCGGCGTGGGGCCGGATTTTCCATTGAGGGTGCCGTCGGAACTTCCGCTTCCTCCACAATCCCTTGGGCCCGGAGGAAATCTGTGGAATCTCAGCACTATGTCTCGCATTCTTAAGAGTTACATACCAGGACTTCTGTAACGAAAAACAAAGGAAACATAGGTGCTCGGTTTCCTTTGACCCGGGTTATCATATGGCTCAACCCTCCACGTAGAAGGATATTGTTCGAAAGAAGGCTGTTCAGCTCCAAACCTGTTCATGTGAAGGAAACCGTCCTCGGATGCATGAACGGAAGAACGTACCCAATGCGCATACCATTCTTGCCCTTGTGTGCTTTTGGAAGCTGTTGAAGCGCGTTGGGAGGTGCTACAGACGAAAATTTGACTCTTTTGATTCGGAGGACTATCGTGCCCACGTCCTTGCCGGTCGAAACCGAATCTTCCAGATCAGCAGCTACCATGAATAAGAGAGTTGTCTAGGACAAAGACAGTGGAACACTTACCACTCTCGTCAACCTTCTGGAAAACGAAAGGTCTTTCGGATGCTGGTCCCGTTCTTACACCTCCTCGCCATGCTATCCCCTCTCCATACAAGAACCTGCCTGGAGCTAGGTAGCCATCTAACATGATGTATGCGCAGGTTTCAATTTTCCCTCCATGATCCTTCCAATACACGGAGAAAGTCTGAGGCCGTTTCAGCAAGTTAGTTTGTTATGCGATAGGATTGCACGCACCTTGCCCTCGTCGCTGGGGATCCAACAAGACACCCTATGAGCAGAATTGTCAACGGCAACCAGGTACTCCGGCAATGGATTCCCGTCGACTACAATCCAAGCCGAAAAACCACGGTGAGTGAGCATTCACAAGTTCTTGCTCTGTTATTCGCACGGCGATGAGGTACTTAAAAGTGTTTGCTTCGGCCAAGCCCAAATCAACGAGTAGCTATTTCATATATCAGGTCTAATAGGGGTTTCATTAAGGAACAGGTCGGCTCACAGACAGATGAGATATACAGGAATGCTTCCGGTGAGCGACGTTTCTTTGGCAGAAATTAAGATATGGACTCCGTGTGGGGTCGGCGCGAGGCTACCAGTTCAACTTCGTTTGATCGAAACTAACTATTTTGGTTCGCGTCCAATCACGTGTGGCGACCTATATTCATTAGTGATGCCTACCGCACCCCCATGTCCTCGAACATGCCACCGAAAAAAGAAAGCTCTCTGAAACGTCAGCGCTCTGAGGTTGACGATGACATGTCTTCGAAAACGTCTCTGAAAAGGACGAAAAGTGACATGTCTCGACAAGCAGAGAATCCTCAGCCAACCAACAAAGTATTGCCTGTACATATCAGCTTTCCGCCTCGCGTACCAAACACGCTTCGCATTGCTACTTGGAACATCTGTGGTCTCGCGACTAGTCAGAAGAAGGTGACTCCAAACGCTTTCACTCACCCGTCAAAATGGACTAATCAATACCATCATTCTCAACCACAGGGCTTTAAACATTATATGGAAGCTGAGGATGCGGATATCCTGATTTTGACAGAAACAAAGGCACTTTTCCAGACCCTTAACGATCGCTAGACACCTAACCTTGGTATAGGTTAATGAACAGCCGGTTGACCCAGCCCTGAACACAAGATACCCTTATTCTTACTGGAGCATTTCCGAAACCAAATCCTACGGTATGTCCAGGTACAATCTCGCATCTGCTTTTCTGACGAGAACCAGCCGGTACCGCCATTCTTTCAAAGCACGAACCACTTTCCGTCACCAAAACACTTCCCAATCATCCAAACCCCAAAATAGCCAAAGGCCGTATCATCACGTTGGAGTTTGAAAACTATTACTTGATCGGAACCTACGTTGTAAATGCTGGGTCAGAGCTCAAGGTAGGTCATGACTGTCAGGTTTTTCCCATCTCGTGGCTAAATGAATTAGACCCTAGAGGAGAAGAAGGAATGGAACAAGCACTTCGAAGTTTACATCCGTGATCTAGACAAGAAAAAACCCGTGATCTGGGCTGGAGACCTCAACGTCGCACCCACAGACATAGGTAACCTTGACGTATACTTTCCGTTCTGATCTCCACCGAACTACGAATGCTAGACCTCGCTAACCCTAAAAAGAACTGGAACAAGTCCCCTGGTTACACGGAAGCCGAAACAACATCCTTCAAAAATATATTGAATCCACCAGAAGGAGTCGATGCTGGCAAATTCGTTGATGTTTGGCGTAAATTCCACCCCAATGACCAACATTACACCTACTTTTCCTACCGATTCAACTGTCGATCCAAGGGCTTGGGTTGGAGGCTGGATATGTGTAAGTTTTCCCTTATCCAACACCCATATATGCTTAAAAGATTGCGTAGTTGTTGTGAGCGAACGGATTGTTGGACGTGCAAAAATGGTGTGTCATTACAGTGGCTACTATCCTTAGGCTTTATCTAAGTTTTCACAGTGTGAGATCAGAAGCGAAATCTATGGAGCTTCGGACCATTGTCCTGTGGTTATGGAAATTGAAGGAGGGCTTTGATGTTGTAGCATAGAACCGGTTGTGGTCTTTTGGTACCTTTTGTGAGCTGAATGGAAATCGAAGAGTTCACATGGGGGCATAGCTCAGTTGGGAGAGCAGTAGACTGAAGCAATTCGCATTCTAAAGGTCCCGCGTTCGATCCGCGGTGCCCCCATGTTTTTCTTAGCCAGCCTATGTTTTCACGGCTATGCAACCATGCTGATGAGCATGCCTTGCGGTTGTAGAACATTTCATCCACCTATAATAAATCAATATTCTCCAAAACGTACATGTCCAGTCTGTTCCGCATGAGCACGAGCTTCTTTTTCTCCCTTCAAACCCTTTCCACATTGCTGGTTGTATATATCAGATATGGGTATGGAGGGCAAGATATCCAGGGTTGGACCCACCTCGCATTTTAGATCAAAAGTGCTTGTATTGGTATACGCTCTCTTAGCGCGTAGGATATCAACTAATTTGGCCGCGGCCACGAGAATTGGGTCGCTTTTATCGTCTGCAGAACTCTGGAGCTTCCGTCAAACCAGGACAACGTTTTGCAAAAGCAGCACTCACTATTGGGAAGAGGGTCTGGTGCCACTCGTTCGGAGCATCAACCATTGGCGCCAGTGATGCCGCATCGTAATGTATACCTGAATATATCACTATGCAACGCATACCACTGCTGACGCTCTCCAGCGGGGAGAAATGGTCGATGCGGCCGGTCTCCACGTCGATGCTAGCAATTTCTGCACCATAATGCTTAGCCAGGACTGCGAGCTCAATTGCGCCTCCCCATGTTGTCGGTTTTAAAATTGTTTGGATATACTGAGTGGGAGGCATGCTTTTCAAGTGGTTAGTGTGGGCTTGCCGGTTTGGTGTGGGGGACGCACCCCAGGATAGCTTCATTGTAAGTCTCTGGGTCGGCTCGAATGCCCTCGGCGACGACTGTAAAAATAAATAAATATAACACTAACGTGGTTAGGGATGAGGCGAACCCCCACTTTTTCTCAATTCTTGCGCCTTCCCCATGCTTTGCTCGAAAATGAGTGCGGTGGCTGAGAAAAGACAAGAGTTGTCATCGGGAACTATCTGTGTCATCAAGCTAAGAAAGAGAATTCACGGGGATTATTCACACTCACTCTATGCACCAGTACACTGCCGTCGCCTGCCTCCACGAAATCGGGTCCATCGGAGTTATTTGGAACCAACCCCGGTATCGAGGGGGATATTGTAGAGGGACGTGCAGCGTTGGATGTACGTGTGGACGAAGCAGTGGGCGCAATAGCAGGGTCGGGGACAGCTCGCGCAGGGCCTCCTGAGGGTTCGGAACCTGGAAGTTCACTCACGATGATCTGTTCGCCGCTTTGGATTCCGAGACTGGAGAAGGGGAGTTCTGGAACTAGTGTCAGAGTTTGTGGTGGATATCCGGTTTTAACTTTAAATTGGGGTGGGTCAACATGCGGAAACAATATTCAGAAAGCCGACGCACGGGTTTGACGGGAGGGTAAAATGTTTGTCTCAGAGTAGATCTGTTGTTGGAAGTCCTGAACCGTGAAGCTGGTGTCGTCAAGTGGGATCTGCAGGGTGGAAACACCCTTCGGATGCCTGAGTCGCACTGGGGCCATCGTCATGTTCTGGAACAGGTGTGGTTCAAAGTACAATTAGCCCCTCTTGCTATCGATATTCGGCATCTGGCATTCCGTCATTTGTTGATCAGTATGACAAGTATCTTCCCCTTCTGGAAAACTACCCATAAGCACACATCTGTCCAAGTCGTCGCACAGAATCGTGGACATCAAGGTCGTATCCAAAGGAATACGCACCAAGTTGATGACCTTGGTCTTTTGGACTGCTCGTAGGCAATACCCTTCACGGCATAGCCGAACAACGACGGGGTATTTTAAGCTCGAGGTCTCGGATCTCAGTCGTTGAGGCGCGTCATAGCCCTCTGGGCGCGTCACGATTATATCACCAATTTGCGTCTTCTTCTGGCCTCCATCCCCCGGGAAGGGTATATAAGATGTCTCCTCCTTGCCATGACAGTTCTCTTCAGCACTCTTGCATCCTTCATACTCCAAATAGCCATACACAATGTCTGATACCGGTCGCCAATCTTTCACCGACAAGTTGGGGTCCAACGCGCAGGTGTGATTCCATCCGCACTACATGTAGGACTTTTTCACTCATTGTGCATATAGCCTGAATCTCAGAAAGGCTATATGGAACAAGCCAGCGACAAGATGAAGGGCACTATGGATTCTGCTGCGTCCGCCATGCAGCCCAACGTTGGTGCCCCATTGATTTGAGCCTTCTCGCCAAACGATATTAACTGTAGCACAGACCCAAAAGTCTACCGCCCAAAGTGCCGGCGACACCATGAGTGGTAACTTAAATACAAACCAGGTGTGCCTGTTCATTTCACCTCAAACCTTGCTCATGTCACAACGTAGGAGTCCATGACTGATAAGGCCAAAAATACTACGGGTATGTAGGCAACGGGGACCCTTGAGTAGTTTCGATAGTCTACTTATAGAGATGTGTATTGTGACGAGTGGCATATGTTTATCATTGCTTTAACGTAAAAAGCGATAGAATCATCAGATAATCCGCTACAACCGAGGTGAAATTCTGCCTACGTGGCCAACAAGCAGTTCCCAATCAATGAGACAAGAGTGGCATCTTCTCGGACTCGAGGGTTTCAGTAACCCGAGGTGAGGTGGATGGAACCTGGATTTGCTCGATTTTCCGTGTGGTCCTCGCGTCGGTCTCAATGTGTTCGACCAGCGCCTTTAATTCCTCCTCGATCTCTTCTTCAGCTATATCAATTCCGAGGGCCACGTCACCACCAATTCTAATGGTATTGTCGATCTCCCGGGTATCTTCATTTGCTTCTGCCAGGGCATCCATCGTTCTATCAATGTTCTGCCGTTGCAGTGAGGGGTGAGAAAGTATGGCACGTAATGTAGCGGTCGACATTTCATATGTCTTCATAATCTGTGAAGAAGCAATTCAGTAGGGACCCAATGGGTCCTGACTGCTACATAACTCACCTCCACATCACCTGCCGCTGTCTCAATAGAAAGCATAGTACCCTCTAGTGCATTCAAAGAGGCGAGTCTTTTGCCGAGGAGATCCTCGAGTTGTTTTCGCGACTTCAGATAACTGAGAGCCATTGGTTTCTGCTTCTGTTGTAAGGCGGTCGTAGCTTTACTCGTACAACTGGAGACTCAAATTCAGATATGCGAAAAAGTATTGATACCGGTGATCCCTTACTCGTCAATCCTGCGCTGGATGCCATCGACTTGGCGCTGGATGTTGCAGATAGCCGACTTGAGTTCCAGGATACCTCGATCAAAGGCCGTAATTATGCGTGCACTAGGTGCAGCAGTGCTACCAATGAATTTCACGACCTAGACAAGAAATGTGAGCCAAGGTTTTGTCCATCAGAAGCTGGAGGGCTCACTTCAGTATCGAGGACCAGAACTTTGCGCTCTCGTTCGAGGTATTTGAGGATAACTCGGGTGTCTACCTCGTTCAGCAACTCGTTTGATGAACCAAACACAGGTGCAAAGGACTTTCTGAACCCCTCCCAGGTGTAAAGTGTATCGGCCGGACCAGTCATTCTTGACTCCTGCAAAGACATGACGGCATCCGCAGCCCTCTCGACGAGCTCCACGAAAACGTATTCACCCCACCAATCCGATTCTTTCTGAGAATGACTGGTCAAGCTCAGGATGCCTTCGTCACCAACGAGGCCAACTTGCTCCAACGCCCACCACAATGGTCTTCCTACCACAAATGAGGCGATACGATATGGTAGCCAACCCGTATCATATATTGGTACTTTGGAGGCCATAAACTCGGGTAGTGGAATGAGGACTTTCTCTGAGAGCAGATCATTCTTGCTAGGACAAAATCTCGTTTGAGGGCAGTGTATATTATCAGGGATCCAAACGGCTCACGATGACAGCACCCATCGCTAAAGGCTTGCCTATTTTCTCCACCCTCACGCGATCCAGGAGACCACGGTTGGCCTGGAGAACAAGTCTGCTTCCTGTACTTCCAGTAGCGTCTTGCTGGAGGCCTGAGTCAACGAATGCCGCGAGTACCTTTCGCCACCATTCAACATTGGCACGGAAAGCTGTTGGATTTGAGTGCTTCTGACGGGAGAAGTCAGAATAGAGAGCTTGGAGTCTGGGTCTTGATGTTTTTGTGAAGATATCAATGGAGGCGAGGGAGCTTGTGGAAGCTGGAGAAGATGGCGCTGACATTGTCCCGAGGGAGGTGTAAGCTATCTAACCGTAGAACAGCCAAATGCCTGCGGAGTTCGCAGTTTGACGCGTCACATCACATGATTTGAAATGGATGGATCTGAGATTCATCTTCAACTCCCACTCACTCAACACATGTACTTATGTTGGCTCACACAGTGGTCCGATTTCTCTCTTAGCATGCTCCCTCGTTATACAAGCGAAAGAGGTCATAATTTTTTAATGTGTCTACGCTGGGCTTTTAGCAATAAAACTACGTAGTACCAGTAGAACAATTAACAAACAGCGGCTCAGAACCAGTCATAGCAGCCGCCCAGCCTTGTCCGTACTACCGTCAGTGGTTGACGAGCGAACAACCCGCGACGATTCCTCTTGGATATGAGATAATCCAAGATTGCCAGGAAGGGTGCTCCTCCTCGGGACTCTCGTTTGGGTAAGGAAAGGATAAGGGTGCGCAAAACTCTCAGAAGTTGGAGCACTGGCGTTTCCACCCGAATGGTTTTCTGAATGTCCTCCCGTAGTGGTGAAAATGTCAGACGATGCCTCGGCAGGAGAATATGGCCCTCTGTCAGTGGATGCGTGCTGTGTCAAGTTAATATCGGAGCTTCTTCCTTATGCGAACACTTACGATGTAGCTAGGTAGGGATATTCTAGAAGGTACCACACTTTGAGGCTTCTCGGGACTCCGGTGTATCGACGCCAATTCCAGTGGGCTGGGGACGAAGAAGGGGTCCTGCCCCCCCATGAGGGGTCCTTCAGGAGTGTTAACTTTCTTAAGCTGGCCGTATAAAGTCGTTTGGGCAGCTGGCGGGTTGGTTGTTCGTCGGCGACGCAACCATAGGATGTAGATCCCGGAAATAGTGCCCGCAGCTGCGGCAACCGACCCCAGGACACTTCCAGTGATAATGAATATTTTGCTTATACCAGAGTTGCCGGAATCTACTGTTGGAATTGTAGAGGAGTCGGTGGGGCTCGCTGACTCGAGAATTGCAGACGAAGTGGTGAGAGAAGGACTGCTAAAGGAGGATGTGCAGGAAATGCTGGATGTCTGGTCAACAATCATATGCGGTGTGGAACTTGTAGTTGCAGAGGTGAGCGTCTGGTTGGCTGCATAACTCATAAACAACATTGGTCTGGCGAACTGGGGGACAGGATCCTCACCGGTGATGGTGGCCCAGATAGCAGCGTCTATGTCAAAGCGGTTGCAAGTAGCCTGTCGGGACTTTAAGGCCGGAAGATCCCTCTTGACGGTTGGAGATGTACTTACTGATATTCCATTAAATGCCCAAGGCGGGATGGCAATGTCTCTAGATACGTTCCCTGGAAATCTGGACGAAGTAAGGAATCAGAACCGGGCTTGGGGATATAGAGCTTACACGCCGAGGTATGCAATAGCACAATGTTTTCTCCAAGAGGGCCAGCTGTAAGTGTGAAGGTGCAATTAAATCTTCTGTTTAACAGTCAAGCTCCGATAGAACTCACTCAATGAAGAAACGATCCTGGCACGCTGCGCAGACAGACAACAGAGAATATATCACGGAGTTGCAAGCACAGATGTCATGACTATTCTTCGGGTCGGGACCGAGATAGATTTCGTTCGGAGCAAGTTGTTTGATCGTGACTAGTAAGTCGGTTCGAGGACTAGTCCACCTGAGGCGTAATGGCAAAAATACCGTTTGTATCGTTGCGGCAACTGGCTTGTAACAGTGCTGCAACTACACAGGAATCCTCCCCCTTGTCATTTCTAGCCTAGAACGAAGGTTCGGACCTCAGGTTCAATGTCCGTAAGACCCAACGACATAAAAGACGTGTAATTACCCAATCGAATAACGGGGAACAAGTCACTTGAGACTCTTGTGCAGGAAGTCGTAGGGCCCAGGATAGAATGCTAACCGCCACGATCCACCGGGTCATGACGGACGAGTGAGGAGGCAAAGGTGATTCGGGTGGAAGGAATCACCAGGCCTATGGGAGGGCGGCATATCCGTGAAGATCCAGACATTCATACATAGCATATGTGAAAACTTCATCCGAGAGAAGTGATTGCTCAAGGTGTTCCATCCTTTCTTCACATGTAGAATTGAAGTTCGGGGATCACATGCAATTTTTTCGAGAAAAGAAGTCCTTCAATAGTTTAGCGTACTTGGTGCCCGCGTTAACCACGGAACCAGGAATAGAAAAGAAGACCTGTGTTTGGTAATATTCGACCGCTTTCGTTGAAAGTCAGCGAGAGACCTTGCGAGGTAGTGGCGAAGTGATAATATCAATCATGTTCCAGAAAAAATCATGGGTGGTCAAAATTGGTCTCGTGGCCGCTCCTCATACCTCCTCATCAATTAAGTGATGATTCAGAGTCTGATCGCCATTCGGCCGGAAATTCGTGGATGTGTAACGATCAGGTTACACAGCTAATATGGCACAAGGAGTGATCCAAACTGTCAAACCTCTGCGGCTCCCGTATATCCACGCAGATTTCCTGGACTTTGAACGATCGTTGCAGTTTTCGGGATCCTTGAGCTGCCGGTGCCATCAATCGGGGTTTGTGCTGGTGCAGTTGTATAGACCGTAGAAGTGCCAGGTGATACCGGATGATAATTCAAGTCGGAGGCGCTCTGCGACGACGGCATAAGTCCTCTGGTTATTGTGCTAGAAAGTCGCCAAATTTTACTCACATACGGATACGGTGTGACTACAGAGGTTGGATCTGATAAAGACCTGGCATGTGCATGGACAAATGGAAGGGGAGATGATGTTTGGTATTTGTCACTGAAAGGTTCATCTAACGGCGCAGGTTTAGAGTTCCGCCTTCTTTTGGCTTGAAGTGTCATCCAGAAGATGAACAGAAGAACGATGATGACAAAAATCAGAACACCGATGGTGATCCCAGCAATGGCACCTGAGCTCAGGCCGCCAGAGCCATTTGGTACCGAGGAACTGTTAGAGCTGGGAGTTGAGGATGGTGTCTTGCTGGTGGCCAGAGTCGAACTAGAGCTCGTAGAGCTGGGGAAAGCGGCGGCCCTTTCTGCTTCTGTTTGAGGTATCAGTCGTGACTGTCATCATAAGGTAGGATCCAACTGACCTCGTTCAGCTGCAAGCGGGTCAAACGTATTGTTGGTCTGATGCAATTGGTAAGATGTGGTAGATATGCATACGTTGGGGTTGTAATACTTGCCAGAGAAATGTCGAGGTCAGCCCAAGAGGGAAGTTCTACCTCGCTAGGTACCGGTTTCGGAAACCTGATGGATACAAAACAGGGATGAATTCCAGTTCAGTGTATGATTGTCTTGCTGAAACGCACTGGCCAACTGGCACAAGGGAAGTGCAATTTATGGCCCATGTTGTGTAGTTCGTGAAAGTTCGATTTTGACATAGACCACAGGCACTGATCAGAGAATAGACAACTGAGTTGCATGTACATGGGTTGGCTAGAGCAAAGCTTGGCCCGATATAATGATTTCCTGGAGGAATCTGGTTTACAGATGTGGCTGAGGTACACACGTTAACAATTAAAGAGTATTAAAGTACAAACAACGCACGAATGCCGCAAGATGACTCCAGGAATGCCCCAACTAAGCAGGGGGTTTGACCGCGCGAGTTAATCGACTATAATGCAACGAATGTAAGTAAATCATTTGGAGTTTGGACTAAGTACTTACCCACTGGTATTCAGGTATGCATTCCGTGACATTCGAGCTCTGTGCGAGAATGCTGGTAACCGTGGCCAGCGATACCACCAAGGTGCTAAAGCCTTTCACCATGTTCCGGGGATGTTGTAGCCGTCGAAGTGGCCGACCAGGTTTTTATTTAGTTCGTTCTAGTTATGTTCTGCAGCCAAAGGCTGGTTCTGGTTTTAGCTACATCATAGTGTTCTTAGCCGAATTATCATTGTAGGATGCGTCCGTTTGGTCGTGTGAATCTGGAGCAAAGAATCAAGGCAGTGCCCCTCATGACTTTTCTCCACTGGTCAGGTGGGATGAAGTGACCACTTCTGGATGGGAAGTTGATGGAGAGTACCAGCGGTGAGACCACTATCAACGCTGGGGAGATCTTCGTATTCTTCGTACCCACGTTGCCCCACTTGAATTGGATGCTACTAATTTGGATTTCCCAGGTCAAAAGTAGTGTTTCATTAATCGTGAGAACGTCACGGGAACAAGCAATCATCCAAGGTGTACTTCAAACACGAAAGATCACAAAAATTATACTATCACAAAATCAAAGTTCAGGTGCCCCCGTGTAGCGGCCGGCTGGGATTGTGTTCGGAGAAGGCATTTGGAGAGGAGCGTGAGGAACATGGGGTGTAGAGCCCTGGAGCGAGCTGTACGTCGCGGAGGCGGGTGGAGGTGAATTGGTGAGCGTATAAGGCGAGCTAGGAACTGGAGCCGGGGTAGCGGGGAACGTGCTCGGATCAGAGGGGTCCTGAAGCAGAATTAGACAAAATGGATCGGGTGTAAGGGGAAACATACATAGAGCTTCTGGGCCTGAGTAGAGGGGTAGGGGCTCGCATTAGGATTGTAGCTCATACTGTGCTCTGGACCATATGGAGTAGCCATGTAGGGCGTTGTGTTGAATGCCGAGGAGGCAGGCTGTCCAGAGGCTGCACGGCGGCGGTGGAAGAAGAAGTAAACAAGACCCGCAACTAAAGCCAAACCAACGACACCGCCAATAACGCCTCCAGCGATTGCTCCAACATTTGTGCCAGAGTTAGAAGAGTGGCCTGCACTGGGGATACCGGTATTGCCTGGAGAGCGTGTGGTTGTGGCGAAAATGTCACCTGTACTGGAAAGGGTAGTGGATGCCCCTGTCGAAGTTGCAAGGCCAGTGGATTCCGGTCGATCTGGTTGTTGGTTAGGGCCCAGCTTGGAAAGGATATGCGTGCGAAAGCAACACTTACTTGCCAAATTTTGTGCTGTATTGAGGCTGAAGTCATTGGTGGCCTAGCGAGCGTCCTGAGCAATCTCAGTAAAACTCCAATAAAATACAGACTTACAGACACATCTGCATACGCCCAAGCGGGCACCCTGGTGCCAGCCGGAAGGGGCCGGGGAAAACTGAGATACGATTGAGACTGGTTTCGCGTTGAATAGGTCGGAGAAGCTCACATTGTAGGATACACAGTAGTGCAATTTGCGTTGAATTCGGTCCACCTGTATCGTGTAATTAACACGATTGACAATGAGCAAGGCACAAACAGCACCTACTCTAGCCAGTTCCGGCCTTGACATGCTGCGCAAGCACTCAGCATGGAGTAGTAAACAGAGCTGCAGCGGCATGAGTTCTGCACTGCTCGAGAGGGGCCAAGATACACGAAGCCTGGGTCGAGGGGGTCAAGAGTGAAAACTGGCGGTCACCATTTTTCGTTAATTAGGGGGTCATCAACCTGATCAATCATGGAAGCTCACCCCCGTCATTGCATGCGCCCGCCAATTCAGCAGCAACTTGACAAGGACTATCTCCCACTGAGTTGAAGGTCTTTCCGACACAAAGAAAGGTTTAGCGTCGACCAGAAACCCAGAGAAACCCCACCCACCCATTTCAGAGAGCTAACTGTGCAAACAGCGTTTGAAATAGCTTGGGATAAGACTCCGGGAAGGAAAGCAACCGCCAAATATGCAAGGCGGGGCATAGTGAGGGTGGCAGACAATGGGTCGTGGGCGAGCACCTCAAGGTTTTGAAGTGACAAGTCGGCGCCCGATTTGAGGCTAAGGCTTCTTGGCCCTGGGATTACCTGATTGCCCACAAATGTTCATTTAGAGATTGACGCCCGCCGTGAGGCTCCTACACTGTTGATACTGATCTTCTCACCTGGTTTTCCCAGGTTGTCAAATCATACCTTGCAAAAAACGCACTTGGAGCTCGAAGGTGAAACGTTCTTGTTCTTCTGTGACTCCTCGAAACGCGAAGATGGGAGTAGTAGAAGTTGTCCTGAATGTCCTTCCTGAGGAGTGGGAGTTATGCGGCCGGATAAGACGGGAGATTATAAATGGGTAGGAAGGCTTTGACACGCTGGAACAGCCTTGATCCTAGTCACCTGGTGCCACCGCCGTACGTACAAAAGGGGATTATATGATATCACACCAATGCTCTCCTAAAACTATTAAATACATTCCACTGGACAGTCTGACTCGTACACCTATTTCTTGAACACATGTTGCATGAAGATCCTCCTGTGAAGTTTTGACCCAGCTTCGTCAATGGACTGAATCTCCTGCTCTGCCAAATCTGGTACATTCTCCATGTCCAAGAACTCCTTGATGCGAGACACCTTCGATGCTGCATTGGAGTGTGAGGAAACAACCACTCCATATAGCTAACGAAGAACTCACGTTATGACCACAGCCCCCTTCTGGAGAATCCACTTCATGACGACTTGTCCTTCAGTAACAGGAGTTCCACGAGTTTGTTCAAGTCGTGAACGAATGGCGGGCAAAACATCCTTAAGTGGGCCTTCAGGGACACGAACGACGGGAGTCTGGCAGCCATAGGAAGTGATTGTAATTCCTATTGGCTGAGCCGCCTTCCAAACATACGGATGCAACTCGATCTACATGCAATGATCAATCTCGTCTTACATTCAAAGATATGTTCGTCTACCCACCTGATTCATTGAAGGGATTATCTTCGCCTCGGGGAGAATCTCATTCAAGTCCTCTACTTTGAAATTCGAGACTCCGACGGATTTAGCAAGCCCTCATCTTTAAGCGCTTCCATTTGTTTCCAAACATCCTTCAACCTGTTCTCCTTCGTGTATGGTGTGGGATCATGAACGAGGAAGAGGTCAACATAGTCGAGGCCGAGCTTCTTCAGTGAATCGAGGAGTGTATCCTTGACTGTTTGACCAGGACTTAATCCTTTGAGTTTCGTGGTCACGAATAGTTCAGAACGAGGCATTCCCGAGAGCTTGATACCCTGCCCTAGAGTTTCTTCGTTTTGGTACATCTGCGCGCCATCGAGGTGGGTGATACCATTCTCAATTGCCTGGCGCACTAGGTCTGAGGCGTCCTTCTGGTACAAGGCTGTCCCGGTCCCGAAACCAAGCCAGGGGATGCGGGTGCCATCGTTGAGGGTGAATTCCAATTTAGACATGGCCAAGGGTCAATATGGCAAGTTTGCAGAGAAGAACCTGAGATGAGGCTGGGTATTTGTGATACTGCTGATCCGACGGAGTGTCATTCGTCAGTCGGGTGATGGATGACTCCTAGTTCGTGGTCATTGGTTAAGGAAATAACGTCTATGGTTCCCGTGATATCTGCCCATCAATCATCACACCGGCCCTAAATGCCCCGTAATAAAATTGACTTCGTCATTTCCCAATGTGCATCTTTTAACAACTACTCAGGCGCTGTTATACCACATGTTGGGCTGCCTTTGCACATTGGCATTCCTTCATCGCAGCAGCCTCAGATCGACCGTTGCACTCTTTGGCTGATCATAATGGTATCTATACCAATGACTGTCGTCGGTCACCTAGTGTATCAACACCTGAATATATATGATTACATGGTTACTTTACAATACGCTTTGTCCGATCTCAATTATGGCGAGTGAATGCATAAAGTATCACCATTTCTTTGGGCTAAGTGGTTGCTGCAGACAAGGCGTCAATGAGATTTTTTTGGAATTCGAGTGCCACTGACAAAAAAGCTATTAACCTGTGATTGCTGCAAGCCATGTGCCAGTTGCGGGTGCCCTGGTTTATGAAAAATTAGAGGGGGTTCGGTGCCATATGCAGCCTTGTACGCTGCAGATGGTGCAATTCTTTGTCGCCTTCTCCGCACGATCAAATAGAAAATGACAGCTCCAACCAGAAGGACCACAGCCAAGCCTCCTACCGTCCCACCAGCAACTACACCTGCATTTGGCTGTCGAGAAGTTTCAATAGGTGTCATTGCAGCAGATGACACTTCGACAGAGGACGACCTCAGGGAGGCGCTTTCCGTTGTATTTGGGGGGGTCGGGGATGAAAAGGGGAATGCCCTGGCAGTAATAGGCGGACTGGCGACTGGGGCGACTGGTTCTGCTCCTGGTGTGGGAGATTCAGAATTGCCTATGAAACCCATTATTAACGGTTTGTAGGGATACTCACTAGGATCCTGAACTCGCGTCAATGATTGCATGAATGGCGCAGGTTGTTCCTGTACTGAAATTAAGCTTGAACGTTGGCTAAGAAGTCGATGAAAACCAACGCGTTGTCCGGAGGCGGGTTGTTCCTGTGTGGGGCGCATTGGAACACCAATTGTTAGCTCTGAAGAAACTAACAGTAAACAGATCCGCAGAGAGGTTGAAGGCCGAAGGCGTGAATTATGGTAAATGTATGGCGGCCACGACCTAGGTTGGCGCATCTGAGAGGCTTTCCCTTTGTTCTGGTGATAAAAGACGGGATCGGAAGGGATAGGTAGGGGAGTAAGGGGAAGAGTCAAGTAGTTATGTGAAGCCTTGTATCAAATACTTGATGTTACCAATGAAGGAGGCGGTATTCATCAGGGTGATGGGTCGACTCGAGCCATGGATGCATATATAACCATCGTATTTTTTCGACTTCCATCTCCTCGTACTGGTCTGCTGTTGCTGTTGTCAGACATGATGATGAGGTATCAGCGCTGGAGGGCAGAAAAGAGGGCCAGTATATGGATTTGGTGGCTATTCGCAGGGCAAAACCCTTGATGCAAGATGAAACTGATGTTGGCTTGTTCGAAATGTTGGTGATCGCTAATTATAGAATTAGGATAAACGGGGATGATATATTTGGGCGTGGTTGACAGCATCGTGAGAGAATATTTGTCAGACTGTACAGTACCAGCCACACGACGGCACTGGTTGTGACCACCCAAATTATCGTCGTTCCTCAAGACCCGTAATGGCTCCCTCCACCACGTACGTTTGCCAGTCATTTCATTGATACCGGAATATTGATGGAGAGATCTTGTTGAAACAGCGTCCCGAGTGCTTCGGTCAGTCAGAAACTATGCTCGAATTACGGAAGGAAGTGTTGCTGAGGGTTGGATTCTTGTAACAGGCGATTGAAGTCCCGGAGACTCTCCTCAAGAAACGCAAGCAAAACGAAAAGGCCCGGGAGGAGCGCCTTGCCGCAGCGGCAGCTGCTCGCAAGGTGAGTTTGGAGTCTACTGAAACCTTGGTTTTTTGGAGGATGTATAATTTCGTTTCGACACTTGGCTAGTGGGGGATTTCTTCACCGTGTTGCCGTCAAATCCATCTTTCGGGACTGATCTTCTTGTTTTATTTTTGTCACGCGGAGGAAAGTTGAACTTAGTGACTTACAATACTTTCAGGCCCAAAAAGCGAAGCGCAAGGTCATCTTCAAGCGTGCCGAGTCCTACGTAAAGGAATACCTTGTTAAAGAGAAGGAGGAGATCCGTCTAAAGCGTGCCGCCCGCGCATCTGGTGACTTCTATGTTCCCGCCCAACCCAAGGTTTACTTTGTCATCCGTATCCGTGGGTGAGCACGTTTCCTTCCGACTTCTGGTCATGTCAAATTGACTGGCTCTTAGTATCAATGAAATCGCCCCCAAGCCTCGCAAAATCTTGCAGCTCCTCCGGCTCCTGCAAATCAACAACGGTGTCTTCGTGAAGGCCACCCGCGCAACCCAGCAAATGCTCCGTCTTGTGGAGCCCTATGTGACATATGGGTTAGTACGAGATTGGTCCTTTGCTCAAAGCCCCAACTAACTTGGAGCAAGCGAGCCCAACCTGAAGTCGATCCGTGAGTTGATCTACAAGCGTGGATACGGCAAGGTCAACAAGCAGCGCATTCCTCTCACCAACAACGGCGTCATTGAGGAGGCGCTTGGCAAGTATGACATCCTTTGTGTTGAGGATTTGGTGCATGAGATCGCCACTGCTGGCCCCAACTTCAAGCAGGTGTGTTTTTCTTTTACCTGAGAGAGTTTTTGATCCGACATCGGCTTAGGCATCCAACTTCCTGTGGCCCTTCAAGCTCTCCAACCCCAACGGTGGCTGGAGGACGCGCAAGTTCAAGCACTACGTCCAGGGTGGTGACTTTGGTGACCGAGAAACAAGCATCAACAAGCTCATCCGACAAATGAACTGAGCATTGTTCCTCGTGGATTGTATCGACGGAGACCCTCGAGCGGAGACGATGGGGAGGACAGCAGACACATACAAGTGGTCATCATTAGGCTAAAACCATTTCTCTCTGTATTCAATCGTGTTATGCCAAATGCCTTATGACTGCATCCCATCTACATGATATTCAGTTGTTACTCGCAGTGGACAATTCGGAGTTTTCCAACGCGCGGACGGACGGGTAGGCCCATGAGCACCAGATGATGGTTCGGGTGGCACCCAAGTGTGTAGCAGAGTTGTGCCTAGCCAGTCAAAAGGTGGTATCAGGCTTTAGGCCATGACCACGGGTAGAACACTACAAATACAGCGTACTTGTCAAGTACGTCCATCACGTCACAATCACCACGAAAGCCAAAAAAAAAATGCCCTCCTTGGTATCGGAACGCGATGTTTGGATTCTGGGTGTTCGGAAACCGAGGTCCTGTTGTGGGCCTGTGCGCCGCTTGTACAAATGGAAATATGATATAAAGGCCAAATTATATTGGTTCCGAGTCCTTCCTGTATCTCCCCTAACCATCACTTTTACCGTTTCCCTAATGTCAGCAGCTAAGAGCGCCGTCGAACGCCTGTTAGGCTCTAATGCTCGGTGGGCCGAAGACGTCAAACGGGCCGAACCAGACTTCTTCACTGAATGTGCCAAAGGCCAATCACCCCATGTGCTATATCTTGCAGTTCTGTCACGCTATCATTCTGATGTACTTTTTAGACGCTCTGGATTGGTTGCTCAGACTCTAGAGTTCCCGACTCCGTTGTGACTGGCACCAGGCCGGGTGAAATTTTCGTTCACAGGAATATTGCCAAGTGAGGTTCAATCCCCCCTCTTCGGTGACTCCACTCTGACAAGGTCCCGGCTAGTCAATTCCGCTTGGACGACGAGAACATTTTAGCGGTTCTGGAATACGCTGTCAACTTTCTGGGGGTGCAACATGGTGCATTTTTTTCTTTCCGTCCTGCTTTAATACTATTCCAACCGTTTTCCCTCTCATCTCCGCTCTCCACCAACGCATCGGCCCGCAATAGTCATCGTTGTCGGTCATAGCGAATGTGGTGGTGCAGCTGCCTGTCTAGGTGCCGCGCAGAGGGAAGATTTCAAACCTGAAGGTCAAATTGCTACGATTCCGACTCTTCCGATCGAGGCACCTCTCAACCGCTGGCTGGAACCTTTGGCTAAGCATGTTGGAATCTTGGGTGTTTCAACCGCCCCTCATGCTGAGGCACTTCCTCTTGTTGTTGAAGAGAACGTCAAGCGTCAGGTCGAAAACCTCTGCAAGGCACAGACTATTGTTGATGCTTGGACAAAAGGTACACCAAAGGGTCAGGATGTCTGGGTCCATGGGTGGGTTTACGAAATCGCCACAGGCAGATTGAGGGACCTCGGTATTACAAGGGGACCTGGCAAACAGCTTGTGTAACCACCCTCGATTGCGTAGTAGCCCTGGTATCACTTGTTTCTGAAGTAATAAATTAAAAAAACACATGTTGATGGTCAGAACTTGTTAGTGGTCGGGTGTTGGGAACTCGTCATGTGGGGAACCTTGCTTGGCTCCCGACCTACACTCTTTGTTCATCGTCCCCATACTCGGTGACTGTCTCCTTCCTGGACCCTAGCCACGATGGCCACTCATCCTGAACGCTTGTTGGTGCAAATTGCGTCTTACAACACGAATTTGCAAGGCGTGTTGGGTCTTCCGCAGGACCTCGTGGACTGGCTCGCCCCAACTCTTCAAGTCTCTCACTTTCTGGCAAGGGAGAGGCGAGCACCTGATATTGTTGCCGTCGGCTTTCAGGAACTCTTGCCGCTGCACCTTGGACGTACGTTCCTTGGTTCTACTGCCACTGCCAAGGGTCTGCTAACAGACCTCAGTATCCGGATTTTCCAAGTCCGTAATCGAGAATAGAGATGCGCTTATTCTGTCCCAAATAGAAGGGCATGCGCCGAACAAGGAGCGGTACTCCCTGATTGCAAAAGTAGTAAACGTGGGCGTGGCATTGCTTGTTTATGGGCGTGATGATGGTATTGCACGTAAGGTCTGTGATGTCGAAACGCAATGGACCGGATTTGGGCCACTTTATATGGGGAACAAAGGAGCTGTGGGCGTGAGGTTTCGGGTCTGTGAAACAGACGGGGATGCTGGGGAGACGTATACGTATGTTGTTAGCTTTTCTGATGTATTCGGGGATGAGGTACTAATTTTGTTGTTCGTCGATGGAATAGGTTCGTCAATGCTCATTTGACCCCGCACGACCACAAGGTTGCGCGTCGGAACGCAGACTATGAATATATCGTGCAATCGCTGTTGTTTCACCCTGTCGACCCTGGGAGTTCTGCTCTCAGTACGATATACGAGACATCACATCTATTCTTCTTGGGCGACCTCAATTACAGGCTGCAGATACCCAAGTCGCACCCAACGTATGCCATCAGCAGACTCCCAGAGTTCTCCGAAGCACTCTCTTCGGAGAAGCTATGCGAAGAGCTCAAGGAATACGACCAGTTGACGATGGAAAAGCGGAAGGGCAATGTTTTCATTGGCCTACGCGAAGGAGAATTCTGGAAATTCAAGTGTAGCTACAAGTACAAGCTCGGAGAGGTCGATAAGTATAAGTGAGTGTGTTTGCTAGTTCTTGCGTTGATGGATGCTGAGGCCAGGATCTTGTTCTATCAGCCCCAATAGAGCACCTTCGTGGACAGATCGTGTTCTATACACCACCTACACTGATACTCCCGAGGACCCCTCACACAGCAACATCACGAATTTGTTGTACATATCAATACCCTCTTATACTACTTCTGACCATGTGCGTATCTATATCATCTCGTTTGGAAGAACATCTCATGTTGGCCGAAGAAACCTATTGTCTCTCTTCTTTTGATGCCTCCTACATCTACGGCCAAGCACACATCGATACCTCAGATTCGGCTCCCAGCGTCGTATCGCCCCATGCCTGATCCCCATGCAACATTCAAGAGGTATTTCGGACGAAGCATCGGTCGCATTGTTGGCTTTATTTGGTGGACACTCACACTGCTTGGTGCTGGTTCTGGCCTTGTTGGCGTCTTTAACTTTGTCGTGGGTCTCGGAGCATGGACTTGGTTTAAGGGTAAGCCGCCTTCGGCGAACAGCAGTGTTTGAAGGACCATAAATATAACGTGGCATACGTCGAGGATGGACTTGATGTATCTGTCTGTTATGACTTTTATTGTTGACTTCTTATCTCTATTGACATTGGCGTATGATGCCAAGGGGATGATTTTTCATTTTGTGCCATAGGTGATGTAGCAGAGTGTCTGTTCTTCACAGGAGCAGTATTTATTCGGAATGTGTACGCCGATCAAATTTTGCTCACTTTGATATTCCGTTGAAAGAGTAGTTGCTTGGGAATGATATGTGATACCAACTATTTCATGATGCTGGTAGTACGATGGGATGAATCTAGCTCAGCCACTTGCTATGGCACAGGCAGGTGTACAAGGTGCACCGCATTACGTAACTGTGACAGTGTAACCATGATTCTGTAAGCAAATCTTGACCGCAACTTGTTCCACTCCTACCATCATGGCTGCTCTCGCATCGTTCGTACTTTTTATTTCCATGAGCGGGAATCAATACTTATGAATACCTTGCAGACTACTGCCTCAACCTGTCAACGCGCCTAGCATCTCTGATGATGAAAACGAGGTCCAACATCAATTTCCTTCACAAACAATCATTACACGGCCTGTAGTCCCTCCTTACGGTCAGCGGAAGGGGTGGAAGCCGACGTCCCAGGATGATTATGGTGAGATATCTCAGGCGAAATGCTCTTATACGGCTCTCAACGAAGTATTCTAGGCGACGGTGGTTCATATCCTGAATGTCATGTTGCACAGTATCCATTGGGAATGGGCAAGAAGAAGGTGCGTGAACGTCTAGTCTACTTGAACATGCCCACTGACATGTTATAGGCCTCTTCTGGCAACACACTTGCCCTGCAAGTGGACAGTGAAGGGAATGTACGATACGACGCAATTGCCCACCAAGGTCAGCGTGCAGGCAAGATTGTCCAATCTCAGTTCAAGGACCTCGTTCCTCTCGCACACCGCAAGGACCTAACTGACGAGCAAAGGATTCTGGAGCGCCCGTCGGAGGAGGAAGTCCAGGCTACAGCGGAAAGAACAAAAGCTGCCCTAGAGAAGTTGGTGAATGGGAAAATTAAGGCTGCTCAACCTAAGAACGTGCCGGACGGTCAGGGGAAGACGAGTTTCGTACGATATACGCCTGGACAACAAGGCAACGGTGGTGCTCTGAAGCAACGAATCATCAAAATGACAGAGGTAGCTGAAGACCCACTGGAACCACCGCGGTTCAAACACAAGAAAATTCCTCGTGGACCCCCAAGTCCCCCTCCACCTGTACTTAGGAGCCCACCGCGAAAAGCAACAGCAGCTGAGCAGAAGGAGTGGATGATCCCCCCGTGTATATCGAATTGGAAGAACAACAAGGGTTTCACCATTCCTCTCGACAAACGTCTCGCTGCTGATGGCCGAGGTCTCCAGGACGTGAGTTAGTTTCATTTTATTTCACATGATCCTGTTGACATTATTTTCAGGTTCATATTAACGACAATTTTGCGAAGTTCTCCGAGGCACTGTTCGTTGCCGACCGCCACGCTCGGGAAGAAGTCCGGCAACGTGCCCTTATGCAACAAAAACTCGCACAAAAGGAGAAGGAGGCTAAGGAAGAGAATCTGCGGATACTTGCACAACGAGCGCGGGAGGAGCGCAGCGGCGTTGCACCCAAACCTTCAGCCACGAGTCAGGCCGCTATGAAGTCATCATTGGCAGCCTACGGAAGTGGCAGCGAGTCGGGTACCGATGCAGGGTCAGGGTCAGAGTCGGAAGATAGTGCAGAGGATGAGGAGGCTCGCAAGATTCGTGACCAAATGCGTGCGGAGAAGAGAAGAGAGCGTGAGCGTGAGATGCGCATGAATAATATGGGACAAGAGCAGCGGGCGAAAATGTTGGCGAGACAACAAAATCGTGACATTTCTGAGAAGATTGCACTTGGTCTCGCGAAACCCACGCTATCAAAGGAGTCGATGCTCGACTCGCGACTTTTCAACCAAGAGTCCTTATCTGGTTCGTTCGGAGACGATGAATCATACAACCTCTACGACCGTCCCCTTTTCCATGGCTCAACTGCTGCCGCCGCCATCTATAAGGCCAGAGGGAACATTAGTGAAGGGAATGATGATTCATTCGGCGGTGGAACTGAAGAGGGTATTGGCAAGGCTCTTGGCAATGACAGGTTTGGCATTGGCCGTCCCAAAGTCGGGTTCGAGGGTGCCAGTGAGCAGGAAGTTCGCGAGGGACCCGTTCAATTCGAAAAGGACACAACTGATGTGTTCGGTCTCAACCAGTTCTTGGATGAGGCCAAGACTGGCAAGAAACGAGGACTAGACCACGAAGTGTAAGCTCACCCGCTTTTTTTTATTGTACCAGTTCAGGCTAGCTAATCAATGACCACAGGGGTGGCTCGCGGAAGCGACAACAACTCGACAAAGCTGACGATCGAGAGTAAGACCCTAGTAGACCGTACCTCTACTGTTTTTACTTCTCGGATATGTTTCGCGTTTCGCTTTTCATAACTTTTATGTATCTCCAGTATGTTGCATAAATACCTTAATTGCAATCTGTACAAGTATGTGTTCTCCTATTTTCCATGCCCGGCAACCAGGAACAACCCGGTGTTTTCCGGGTGCCAAATTTTGGCAGAGACGCCGATGCGCCTGCCAAATACAACCATCCCAGTCTCCTCGTTAGCATGCCAGAACAAAATGTGGAAAGGCCGCCGGTGACTCCACAAAAGACTTCTGGCATACGTACTGCCCTCAGATATACCGGCATTCCTGCTTCCTGGCTTGACAAACGGCCAAAACTACCTTCACGCAACTGGCTCATCTTCATAGGAGTCACCTCGTCCATCACGGGGTACTACATTTACGACCGTCGACAATGCAAGAAGATACGACAAGAGTATGTGGATAAAGTGAAGGAGCTTGCAGAGCTACCATCCGATCCTCTGGACAAGCCTCGAAAGGTAACGGTGTACGGGAGCAAGTGGCCCGGGGACGAGGATTATGACCAAAGCTTGAGATACTTCAGGAAGTATGTCAAGGTACGTGATTACACTTCCATAAACATTCTAAAGTGTTCATAACCGTCCTAGCCAATCCTCGTTGCAGCTGCAGTGGACTATGAGATGGTTGGGTCAAAGCGACTAGGGGAGCTAGCAAACCGCGTTGCGAACGATGTTCGGCGCCGACGACGGATGGACCTCGGAATTGACAAAGATTCCGAAGCGACCAAAGCCCTCCCCACATATGAACCTTTACCTCAAAGGCGACAACGTGAGCTTGAGGGCGGCATCATCATTGTCGGACGGCCAACATGGAAAGAATTCCTGCATGGCTTGCGACGTGGTTGGACGCAGGGTTTACAGAAAGTTGATGAGGACGAGGTGCTGGCTCACGAGTTAGAGGACGATGGCGTGTTCGACGAGCATGAGGAACCAGGACTTGAGACAGAAGGCTCAAGTGATACGCGTCCGCGATGTTTCATGCAACACAAGCCTTCCCTCTATTCGCCAATCCAGCTCAACAACGTTATCAAACCTCAACTAAAGTCAGCCCCTTCCTCACCATCGTTCGAGAACCTTGATGTCCCCCCTCCTTCTGAAATCTCCTCCCTTCCACCTATCCTCCTCGTGCCCTTCACTAACTACCTTGGGTTCACCCAAATTCCCCTCATGATCTGGGACTTCTTCAACCAACGCCACAAAGTGAAGGCCGGTTCCGAAGCTGCATATAGCCTCATCATGAAGCACACTCGACCCATTATTCCCCCGTCAGGCGAATCCGAGTTCGCCGACACCGAAGCATCTTCCACCTTTCAGGGAGATCTAGACTTCGACAAGCAATCAGAGTCTTATATCAAAAAATCCCTGAATGACATTCCACAAGATATCGAAAAGGCGAGGAAGAAATACTACGAAGAACTTCCTAAGAAGTTGGAAACCGCTCGTGCTTTGGCACGCGGCACTCGGGAACCCACCAAAGAGGAGCTCAGCAACCCGCCTCCAACAGAGGTCGAACTGCGCCAGGAAAGGCTAAACAAGGAACGCCGATGGCGTAATGATCTCGTTGGTTGGACTATCGTCAAACCTGATACGCCTGCCACATGGGATGACCGTTTCCGCAATGCCATTCGTATATTCACCAGCCCTCCATCATCTCAAAACACCCCGTTTGATTCACGATAATTTTGACCTTGATCAATTGCTTAAGTTTTCGGGTACTATTTAATCTATAATAATAGAAGTTAGTCTATTTCCACCAGTCCACTACTGAGCCATTCATCCAATTCAGTAAACTCCTTGTCAGGGATTGGTTCAGCCGTTCCACTCGAGCGCTCCTCTATGACCTTGGACAAAGGTGTTGGGTGTTCTGCAGCGGGGCCGTCCCATGACATTCCGTCAACGATGAGAATAGGGGACGACATGGCGCCCGAGGAATTGTGGACTTGGGGTTCCTCCTGCCCACCGCTTCAGTCACTCTACCAACATGGCGGTGGGTACAACTTAGTACTCACCTTTTCTGTGAGACTTGTCCGAGGGCGCTTGCATGGTTCCTTACTCGGACTCATGTGGATCCGAACTTTGCATACCGGGTCATCACGCACCAGATCCGCATTGGCGGGCAGGTTAACCGAGATTCGACCATCACCTGCAAACAGCTGTTCAATGCTGGGAAGGTTGTCGTCAGGTACATCCTCCACGATCGTGTCTCTGGCATCGACAGGAGCTTCCACCTCCGTGAACTGTATCTCGAACGTAGGTCTTGTCTTTCGTTTCTGGCCAGTGTGAGGTGAATCCAGTTTTAGCCTGTAACCTTTTTGCATCTTGAGGCGGCCTTGGACGTCGGACTGATTGTGGAGCCTTTCCAAGCTCTTCATTTGTCGCTCAGTATGAATCCAGCCCCGAATGTCTTGTGCCATTTTGCTTGTTGATTGTTCATCTGGCTCCTGACCTCTATCTTCTCTATCTTTCACTACGACTTTCTTCGCCTTCACAGAGGAAGCCTTTCCCCCCTTGCCGTTGGGATGAGGTTTGCCCTCTCTGCAACTATTCGAAGTAAACCCTGAGAAGATGACGAGAGTTGATATGCGGCATACCATAAGTGCAAACATTTTGTTTTGTCTGAGCAAGTATGATTGCATCTACGATCCTCTAGTCAAATGCCAATTCCGGCTCTTGGAGAGAACTCACTTGTAGTTCCCATTCGGTAGTCGTAATTCTTGATTCGAGCTTGGGTTACAACCATCGTCGATTTTCTTCCTCTCTGTGAATGTTACTAGTTAGCTGGGACTTACAGCGACCTCGTGTTTATACCTACTATTAGCAGCGATCCAATTGTTAACTGTGCTCGAAGATGAAGCTGGCACATGCACTTCATCAAAAGTTACATTCCAAAATCCAGGATCATTCTCGAACTCCTCTAGTTCGAGGGCCTATCGGATCGACGTTACATTAGCTTCAAGAAGCTTATTGAAAAGACGCACCAAGGTTGAGAGGGGACGAGTATTTGGTGTAGGAAATTCTTTGGGCGATATATCAGGTTTTACTGTGTGTTTTGTCACAGTACCAGCAAAAGATTCCTGTGCTTCAGATTCAGATCAAGTCCCCGATTTCGAAATTCATAAATACCGATGTGATCAATACAGTAATGCTCTGGCTTGGTTTCGTGATTTCCGCGACAACATTAAATGCCTTCGTTTCTCTAAGGGCTTTAGTCCTGTGTTGATAATGAGTGACGTCGCAGATACAAGATATGTGTACATACGGTATTCGGCGAAAGTCAACCCAGTCTAAATCTGACGTCAATGTCAAGATCGCTGTCATGTCGCCATAGCGATGTTTTTTCTTGGATTTTGTCACAGACGTTGGGTTTAAGAGTCCACACTCAATTTCGAGTTCGACACGGATCGGATTATTCCCTCCATCCGACACCACCGACAGTCGTGATGCCTTTATTTGATATTTTGGAATCTCTGATAGAGAGGCGAGAACATCATGACCAAAAGGACTCTTTCGGTTAAGGAGCTGAACAGGGACAAGGATAAGCCCAGAGATAGCTGAATGCAAGCATAGACACAAACGATTTCAATTCGTGCAGGAGGTTGTTGACGGAGTAAGTCAAGCGTGGTGATTCCGTGTTCGGCGAGAACCTGTTGAGTGTTGGGGATCAAGCGTTTTATCCTCATAACTAAACTCACTTTCAGCCTGTATGTCGACGCCGGCCGTGAACACACAGGTCTGTCACATGGGGAGTGCTTACGATTTTTCACCAATCTGCTCAACTTGTCTTAGCACGGTCGACCGATCCTCCCACGCCTTTGCAGTCAAGCACCGAGTGCTGTAAACGATCATTAGGAAGAGTCTGTATGATGGCAAAGAGAGTATTACGCCTCTAGTCCATATACAAGCTGTGTTCCAAGTCGCTTGGTGATTGCAACCTCTACAATCACTGACGGAGAAGATCAGGCATGTGGATAGCAATACGACGCCCGAAACCCTTGCCTTTAGCTAGCCTAGCAGCATGTTTGAAGATAGTGAGAGCATCCAGTTGTGGTTGAGTATCTCCTTTTCTCATCTCAGGAGTGTTCAGAGGGATATTCCCGAGGATGGCCTGGGCAATCAGCTCCCTACGTGGATCGTATCTGATATGACCTACCTGAATGAGTAGGAAAACTTTGTCCTTGGTTGTTTCGACTTTCGTAATAGTATATCGGATATCGTTATGAATGCGTAGTTCATTGTACACCTGCTTTTCATCTGAGTCATCCCTAGCGCCTGCTGAGGCGAAAACGTACAGTCTTCTCGGACACTCGGAGCCGCAGACTTGAGAACCTATGTAATGGGAGTGAAACCGACAATCTCCACAGAGACTGCAGGAGATGACGCACTCTTCAGCAGCGGCGATTACTTCAATCTATCATCTTTTCCATGAATTATGTGAACTGGTGCCATGAATAGACGACGAACTATCTCTCGTAAGGTAGGCTTGTCATGGAGGTTCATAATGCTCGCCATCTGCCTCACGCGTGAGGTACTGAGAGAACGTGCAACGCTCGGAACGAACCGTAGTTTGGCGGACGTAAAACTGGGATGTACGCTCAGTTGTACTGACATCTAAAACATACGTTCATTCCATACCTTGGACATGATATCTCCATATTCCGTTGGCTCTAGTTTCTCACCCTGAATGTCTTGATTGCGTCGAATCAGGTTCGTGGACTCTAATTGATGAACATTTTGAAGAACAATATCTCCCAGCTTCTCATGCCAGCTCCGATCTGTCTCCTGGTGTATCACATAGTGATCGGGGTTTTGTTGCAACCTCTGGTACAGGAAAGAGCCGCGTAACCAGTCTTTGGCTGATTGGACGGTTGTGATTGTCCCCAACGCAATCTCAGAGTTGAGATGTTCTAGCATGTTACGATGCAACGAGCTCTCCAGAATGGTCTTACCCTGCGTCAAGGCTTGGTACTTGCTGACGAGCTGCGGTTCGCACATAATGATTGCAAGACCATCCCTGTCTTAGTCGCGGGTGAGTCATGATTTGGCCCATACGGGAAAACAAACACACCGAATTGGGGGCGGCCCTGTTACATTGTCAGAACCAACATAGAAGTATGGAGATGGAAACGAACTGCGCGCCCAATCATTTGCATAATGTCCAGGTCGCTGTATTCAACATTCACATTGTTCTGAAAGAGCTTGACTCCTCGAATGACTACTGTGTGAGCGGCTGGAATGCAGGTTGGCTACAAGTTGGCGGGGCTGTTGCACAACTCACGAAGGTTGACCCCGACGGAAAGAGTCTGAAAGGTATGAGAACTCGCAGAAGTAGAGCTTGGTCGGAACCTCACAGATGTCGCGACAAGAATTCGGAGAGTGCCATCCAGGAACAAGTCCTCAATTAATCTCCGGTCATCCATTCCCAAACCAGCGTGGTGAACGCCAATTCCATGTGTCGCAAGCTCTGTTTAACCCTGTTCGAAATGACATTAATGAATGTAGTTTGGAACTGAACCTTGTAGACGTTTATCCTGGAATATACAACTTAGGCTATGTAAAGCCAATTTAGCTGTAGGCCGGAGGAGGCGCGTGTACCACACACCTGGGAGCTCGAACCCAAGGTAGTCTTTCCTTCTTTTTTTCGGCCTCTTCGTACGCCTTAAGGAGCGTTGTTGCAGACGTGAGCGCTCCTTTATCACTGGGTAATCACAGTGGCTTAGGGTAGAGCGACAAGATACATACCCCTGCGGGTCGAGCAGAAAATCAAGATAGGTTTCATGACCGAGTGTCGTTGGAGAATGGGGAAAAGTTGATTGTCTAGAGTCGTGGCATATTGAAATTCATTCTGCTTGTTTGAACGCGGGACTCCAATAACGAGGCGAGTTAGCTTGCAGGGGCGATACTCCTCTCCAAACTGGATGGCGAACGTGATCAAGTGCTTCGGAAAAAGATATGATAGCTAACCTCAAGAACTTTACAGGTGGAATTTCGGTTGCTGCTGATCCAGTTGGCAATGTCGCGGATGTTTGGCGCGGTTGCGGATACCAGGAGAAACCTAACGGTTCTGTTGCGCGTTTTCATCCGTGATATCACCACTTCAAGGGTGCTACCCCTGCTCTCATTCAGAGTATGTACCTACGGTAGGTGGTTAGGTGACTGAGGCGACAGGGAAGAGGCATATACGAAGGACACCTCATCTACAAGGAATAGTCCGATTTGGGATAAAATGCTGTCGTGGTCTTGCCTACTAGAAGAATAAGGAGATAACCTATACCAGAAAAAATTGCACATACCAGGTGCGAGTCAGACTATCCCATTTTTCGGCCTTGGTATGTAGAGTAAGCCAGCGAAGGAAAGTAGCACTTCAAGAAAATGACCGTTGTGACTCTAAATAAATTTGTCAGTGGTCCAGCTGTGCCAACGGTAAAGAAGAATACATGATGGAGCTTTTTTTTGCGTCTCCCCAAGCGCTGCGACCGAATTGCACGGTATCTCCAGTAAGTTCGCATGCTGCAGGAATCTCAGCCTGCGGTTTATTTATGAAGGGGGGGTTACGTACTTCTGATGCCTAGCGGATCAAATTTTGTAGTCCAATCGCGGGTCCTCTCAGAACACAATGCCTGATAAAGGGATAAACAGCATGGGGTGAACGCGAGATAGCGATTGCAAACCTTGGTAGGCGCCATGTACACAATTTTGCACTGGGCTGAAGGCGCTTGGCTTAATAGCGTGATGATTGCTAGTTCAAACAAAACCGTTTTCCCGCTACCAGTCGGGGCTATGGGGATGAATAAAACGCTCTACGAAGTTACCTCAACTTATTCTCACCGCTAATCACCTAGAAGGACCTCAAAATGGGTGCTCGGCTGCAAGAGTCGGCATAGGACACTACTCACCAGGTCACGATTTGAGTCTGTAATCTATGAAAGGCGTCGGTTGATCGGGAAGAAGTAATAGGGGGAACCCACATAGTGAAAGCAGGTTGACTGCATGGCATTGAAGGTCAGGAATTTGAATATGCCACGAAATATGTCGGCTTTCAGTCATTCAATTATTCGTCAAAGAGCAAAATAATGAAAACAAAGACGGACGCAGGTGGGACACTGGTCGTATAGGAACGTTTTGCATCGTGTTGGAGTCGCTTTCCAAGCTATGCGCGTTCTGGAAGCGATAGTTTCCAGAATTTGCATTGAGATTGCCGTGACTGCCACTTGCAGTATTATTTTGAACCACTTGCTTTAGCGTGAATTCTTCAAGAGACATAACTGGACCCAGAGGCTATTTTAATGCATTTACTCACGGGTGGTATGACTGAACGTGCCATTACTGGGCTCGTCGATTGATACGTTGCTGTAGGCATATTCGACGGACTCCCCGCAGTGGTCAGTATCTGTTGCTGATGGGTTTTCGTAGTGATGACTTTCGTGGCCTGAACCAAAGCGCATATATTGACGGCTGAGTGCAGAATTTAGAGCGTATGAGCTCCCAGAGTGTTGAGAGGGTGAGGGAGAAGATGTCACTGAGGATATACAAGTGTGTCTTCGTGGTTTTAGTAGCATGCATTTACTCACATAGTTGATTCATGTAGTCGTCAAAATCATCTTCCGGTGATGCATGGTTGGGTGGTGTATCGAAATGGTCGAGATAGTCATAATCACTCTTCGAGAGATAGGGATCGTATACCTCCATGGAATGAATGGTACGTCCCCGGGAGTCAAGATGTTCAATTATATCATGGTAGGAACTTGTTAATTAAGAGGGGAGTGGGCGCGTAACATCACGTGAAGTGACGATGGTAGTGCCTGACACGTGATCACGCGCTGAGGGCGATCAAGATACTCCCATACAGCACGTCACTCCCTGCACGCCACCATCCCTTATACAATGGCTTCAGTTCAAACCGCCCAGCAAATTGCTGCGCAGAAAGAAGCTGCTCGAAAGCTCGAGGAATACATTGAGAGGTAAGCTTACGCCATCCCCTTCTTCCTCGACTCACTATAATCTACAGGATTCACTATTCTGACCGTTACTCCGATGATCACTACGAATATCGTCATGTCATCCTCCCCAAGCAACTGTTCAAGATGATACCAAAACAATATTTCAGCCCAGATGATTCTGGGACACTACGGTTATTGGAAGAACACGAATGGCGAGGAATCGGCATCACACAAAGTCTCGGTTGGGAGCATTACGAGGTGCACGGTGAGTGCAATGTTTATCACCGACACTTTAATCCTTTTGCTGACTAAAACACCACAGCACCGGAACCCCACGTTCTCCTTTTCCGACGGCCTAAGAATTACAAATTTCCGAATCCACGTGCGGCAAGGGGCAAAACAGCTGCAGATACCGGCCTCAGGAAATGAAGGTGCAGGAATTCATTCTTGTGGTAGCCCGATTTATCTCGACTTCCCGTTGCTCGCCATTCAGCCCATGGATAATACCTGTAATTAGTTAATTGCCCAAGGCACTATGTAATTGTCATGTTGTGTTGTCGATCGCTGTTCACTTATTTTCCAAAAGTTCCTCTATTGCCGGTCAATCGAATTATTTTACGATACAGATTGCCGTTGAACTATGCGTATAATAAAACCGTGGTCTGTACGCGCTAGAATACAAGACGATCACTCAGAATTTGGGCGTTGGAAGATCGCCCCACTGGACCATAGGGCCAGGATCGACAGAGGCGTTCAGGCCATGTCGGAATGCCAATGCATCTTCGATATAGGTAGCGTTGGGAAGCGTAGGGTTGACATCCTCTCCTTCGACGGGGTACTCTGTTACGAGCTGAGGTATCTCTTCAAGAAGCTTCACATCGCCCTCCCGCCCCGTCAGTGCGTCTTTCCAGAACTGGGAGAATTCTGCAAGAGTTGGGAGTCCGTCTTGGAACGCTTGTTTCCAATCAATTTCACTGGTGTTGACCCCAGTTGATCGAAGCTGCTCCTCGAAGGCTTGTGATGCAGCCTTGCTGACCTTCTTGACGCGAGGCTTCTGGGAAACCATATGGACTGATACTTTGGCCCGAGTTAGAGATCGCGGGTCAATGTGAGTACGGAAGAGCTGGAGAACGTCGTCTTTGGTGATAGAAAGTAGAAGTTCGGCGTCGCTGTATCCTACAATTTGTGAGTTCATCTAGAAAATAACGTAATGGATGATTCATACGTCTCAAGAAATCCCAATGGCCAGAGGTTACATGAGTCTGGAAGTGAGAGAATTCTTCCCCCAGATTCTTATCAACTTCCAACCATTTCTTCCTCAAGCCTGTTTTATGTTCTTCGAACTCGTCACAAGTCATCTTCTCAAGTTTTGACTTCATCCCGGTCAGGAACGCCTCCACCCGTTGCTCCAAATAGCCTGGAGTCTTTTCACTCTGTACGACAATGCGTAACCCTCTTTCGCTAGACCCTGCTAAACTCCACGAAGCACAGGAAACAACGTAGCCCAGTTGTTCTTGAGTTCGGAGGACAGCGAATGCTGGCTCAGAAAGAATCTGTGTCAACAATGCTGCGGTGACACGAAGATGCTGATCGATGATGGGTCCATAGTGGAGGTAGTACGTTAGTGCTGAGTTGGCCTGGTTCTGATTTGGCAACGGAAGGGACCAGATATAATTCGAAGCTGGTAGGATATCAAAACACGAAGCACACCTAGGTAGCCGCCACGTACTTGGGGGAACGATCAAAGCTCGATTGTTTAGTTCAGTCTGTGATAAACTAGTTGGATGGAGATCCTGCTCCACTGTGTCCGCTATCTTGAGGGCTTCCTGAATTATAGTGAGTGGGTTTGTCGAACGCAAGGACGAACAAAGACCTACGTCTTTATACACGTTCCCGGTAACCAACATCCGTAGATGCACCTCCGAAAATAGTTTCTTCGCGTGGTCATCAATCTCTTCGGCAGTCACGGCTTCGGAAAGATACCATCAGATGTGAGCATCGACGTCTTACATTCATGCTTACAAGGCAACTCCTTTAATTTTTCCTCGATGGTCCATTGCCTCTCCGACAGCAGATAACGGCCGAAATAATCTGATATCGAATAAGATTGTCCGAAAAAGAAGTTACGCCATTCCCTTGCGGCCTACACGTTGGAATGGAGTAAGCTAGATAATCAAACGATAACTTGCATAGATGTTTACCTGCTCCTTCATCACTGCCAAACGGTCGGGTTTAGCTTTGAGTCCTTTAGCCTTCTGAAGAACGTCTTTCATGAGAGTGGCCAACTTGTGATTATAGCCACTTATTTGCACATATAACCCAGTTGTGGTATTACTGAAGTGATAAGACAGCCCTGCTAGATCAGCATCATATGCGAATTCCGTCAGTGCATCGTTGACAAGATCAGTATAAAGCCTAGGCGCAATTTTAGGCACTGATTGATCACCGACAGTAGAGAATATACCTCGTCAGAACAGCAGCCCGCGGGGATGCATAACTCGGTGGGCTGATACGAAGTGAGTATATTCCATGTGATAAACAGCCTGGACGCACCTTCGAATGTCAACCATGGTAAAAGCTTTCGGAACCCAGAACCGGTCATCTTTCTTGTGCCAGAGTGTAGTCAACGGCGTTTGTCGAATCAGGTGGGGGCGTTTCAATGGCTACAAAGCAAATGAACTATCGGTGGGGCAGCTTTAGGGAGTCCAGATACCTCAGGAACTTGTCTTTTGTCGACGTCTAAGTTCGTTGGGATGAAGGCGTTAGGTCCTGGGAGGGACAATTCTGGAATGTCGTTAGGTGCTTCGGCCTGTATCCAGTATCAAGATCATGCTAAGATAATCTCTAAGGAACTCTACGCACATCTTTGACGAAATCTTCATCAAAGCGTTCGACATTATAGTCTGTGTCATACCAGGGCTCCTTCTCCCATTCGAGACCAGGTCGTATTTTGTTGTGCTCGTCTCCCTTCGCCATCAGGACAACACGGCCTTCTTGTATACGAAAAGATTCGAGATATAGGCGGACTGTGTCTTCCCCGCCACCGGCGGCTCCATTAACGTCCCAGTCCCATATCAGCTGCGGACCGCTAAGTAAATGTTCAGGTGGAACAGGCCAGGTCATGTGTTCGGCTATCCAGGTTGCATAATCGTCAGGTCGTCTCTTTTCAGCAAACTGGAACCGAATGGAAGAAAGAGCGGCAATTTCCTTCTGGTGGTAATCTTCAAATCTTGAAGATCTGAGCAACGCCATATATCTGAATGCAGCTAAGATTATTGAACGATAATTCTCTGAAAAATAAGGGTTGGAGTGTTGGCCAGAGTTCAGACGTGATGTGCTGGAATGCTCACTGAATCCTTCTTCCGTGAGATGTATCGTAATTTTGAACATAGCGAATGCTCTAGCCAAGCTTTGGGGCCCAGAAGAGAGTGTCGTTATCCATCCTTTGTTCTTCAGATAGGAGTGCAGTGATCCGGGGCCTTCATGTCCAATGAAGTGGGAGAGGAAGATAGCGGGCTTGTGGCGCCAGAACGGGGGTTGGTACTCCAAAGGGAAAGAAATTTCCAATGCGTGAAAATCCATGATAGTTTGCACAGATACCAACGTCTGAGGTCTGGTCAGTTGACAGAACTTATTTCGCATGCAACACGCACCCCCTTCTCATTTGGTCCAAAAGGATGATCCTTGATCATCGGCAAGGGATCCTTTCCACGGTTGCGTATGGGAGAAAACAGTTTCGAGGCCATATCCGAGAGTTCATCCAAAGACTCTGGGTTAAAGCCGTCTCAGCCAAGGGAAGCAATGACTGAGGGAAACTTGATACCTTTTCCGAGAATGCAGAGGTTCATGCGGCTTGCACAATACTCCTCAGCCCACCATTCCATCAGTCTTCGACGAGTCTCGCGTCCAACTGCACCACCGTCAATGTCGTTTTCAGAAGGGGCGGGAGAAGGAATCCGGGACGAAGATGGGGAAGTCGACAGACTAGAGGCTTTTGACGTTGCAACTCCATTCAATTTTCCTTGCGCCTTGAGCTCCCTTGCAGCTCTTGATAAACTATCACGGTTTCCAGTTCCAAACTTGCTCCAGACATGACCAGGCTTGCTTAAATGTTTGTTGAGTTGAAAGATGCGCCAAACATCCGACTGGTGGTTTTTCTTGTTCTCCGAGTCGACTGCGTTCAACTCGCGGGAGGTACAGGAAGGGGCGAAGAGTGGCGAGTGAAAGAAGCAGGAGAAGTGTTCAAGGGCACCTGCCAAGGCAGATGTAGTAACGTTGAAGTAATAGTTCGTGTTGGTCGTTGAGGTATAGGCGTTGGATCCTCCATTGTTCTTGGAGAGATACTGAGTGATCGTCCTTAAGCCTCCTTGCCAATTGACCCGTGGTAAAACATACGCACCTCTTGATACTCGCTTTCACGAGGGAATTGTTCAGTACCCTAGATCGATCGTGGTAGTTGAGACGAGAGAAAATTCTGATGGCATACCATAAATAATAAATGCTCGCAGAAATGGGCAAGTCCAGGCATGTCCGGCTAATTTTTACAGATAAGGATAGGACTGATGACGCGTAGAAGGAGACGTACGGGGTCGGCAAGATGACCTACAGCAACATCGAGACTTGCTGCAGCTTTATCCGTCTCGCTGTCGTGGACAAGGGTTGCTTTCACCCCATTATCCAACTGGATGATACGATACTCCCGCTCGTCTCTTGGAGACTTCTCGATGGGTTTCGTGAAGACAAAATATGGAGGAATGTTGGGGTCTGCCGGGACGACCCGTTTCCAGTTGGGTCCCGAGAGCGTCGTCATTGAAGATAGGAGATATGGGGCGGGGCTGATACGGTGAAACTGGGTGGGAGCCACTCGGGAGGGGAGGAGCTTGAATGCACGTCGAAGCATTCGTACGCACAACCTGTTAGTTTATGGCCCAAATAAGATGTGCTTCTTTGCGACATATTATGTCAGCCTCTGTTGTGGCTCTGGTGACCTGTGTGGTACCCATGAAGAGCACTTGTTAATCTCCACAGGTGCACCCGTCCTGTGGTTGGCATTCATCCCAAGCCGCATCTCCTGCCAGTCAAATACTCTTGAGCTACCACTTGAGACACAAGCTTTGATCGCATGTACCGTCTCAGTCCATAAAGATATCGATCGACCCATGGGCCAACCCCCCCCCCCAGAACAAAAAACCAAAAAAAAAAACACTGAAAATAAGGAAAATGCGCGCTGACCAGCCGGCAAGAGGGAGGAGAGGCAAAAAAGCTAGGCAAAGATCCGACGCCAGCAGGATTGAAACCTGCGCCCTCAAAGAGGAACAGATAATAGGGCAGCTGAGTGATCCTAATCTGTCGCCGTAACCACTTGGCTATAGCGCCTTATTTTTGCATTTTGATCTGACTTGGACGTCATTATAACCATGCCATTTCAAGTGTTGTCAGAGTAGCTGTGCCGTTTCGCATTGATTCAACAAGCGCACACGAGCACGACAGTGTAAAATACGTGTACATAGCAAGGATAAATGAAGCATAATGATATACAATAAATAATATCTCTAAAACAAAAGCTTCCATATGATTCTCCAAACCACTTCAAACGAACCCCTGTACTGTGCCAACTTTTCTTTCGTGGAAGAAAACGTAATAAGGTGAGGGACGAGTACAGCTTTCAAGATGGCCTGGGCATCACCCAAGCCAAGCCTTTCCCATAATGAGGTGAAGGAATGTGCCGAAAGGGAATTTGGTGCAGAGGAAGTGGCAGTTGGGATGGGAGGTGACGAGGCTGTGATAGGTGTTGGGTGTGTCAACGGCGACATTGAGGACGGTCTATCAGCTGAAGATGAGGGACTTGCTGGGCGAGAAGTTGGCTCAGCCAGCGGCGGGGAACTGGATTGGCAATCGGTCACTGTCCTTACAACGGTAGCCGTCACCGTCACCAGGTCTTGGTAGTCTACCGCGACAGGATGGAAAGATTGCATGGGATTCTCAAGGGGAGCCGACACTTGTTGAATCTTCTGACCTAGCTTTAGCAGTAAAAGCGCAGTGGCAAGAATGTAGGACCACAACAATGCGTTCGCCAACGACGAGAATATCGAAGTTCTCTTCGACTTACGCGTAGGCCATAGCTCCAGGGAAATCTGGGGTGAAAATATTTCATCTTGAGCAAAATGGAACAATTTCTGTCCATTTTGATATAGATGTCGGTGTTCCAGATTGGATTGTGCTGGCGCAGATTTAAACCCTGAACCAATATAGTGTCAATAAATTGTATTCAGGTTTTCGATTTGAGCTTACCTGTCAGGTCTTCAAGTTTGACTTCTAGTCTTCCGACGGCTAAGGCAAAGGTTGGCAGCAGCAGATTCCATCTTTGCCGCTTGCTCCAGTTCGAAAACCAGGTCGACTGGGCCGGCTCGACCTTTACAATATAATCGATGACGACATCTCCACCAGCATCTCTACTAGCGGGACCGACGCGGATTTTCACCCAATTTGTCCATTCCGTGCTACCCATCGTCTCAAATGAGGCGCCTTGAAGGGCTCCGGTATTCCCTGGTTGTCTTCTAGCATTGGTCATTGCGTACTGGACGGGCACGCCATCGACACTTGCGCTTGCAATATAGACTTTTGGGGAGGATATTTCGCCGCTGTCAGGTAACTGTGTACGTGAAAGGGTCGGCCCGACCCGGGCTAACCCGAATTCCAACCAATCTGTCTCAGTATGAGCAGGGGCATTTAGATGTATCCTGACAGCATAGGCATCGGGTATCGCGCCCTGGTGGGTGAGCAGCGGCGTCACGATCGCCTTGACTGACGGTATTAAAGGAGGGCTATTCCGGATTTGACAATTTGCGTTAAGTAATCGGGCAGCGCCTGACGGTGCTCGAGATTTGGGACTCCCTGTTGGAGTTTGAGGACGCCCAGGATGGATATTGTCATGAAGGCTGCCAATGGTCTTTAGAGCAATACGGCCGCCGTCGTCTCCGCATCGGGTAGAGCTACCCTTCTGCAATACTGTTTTCCGTGTCTGCGGGTCCCTATAGATATCACCAGACGGGCTGTACACTTCCACAGTCACATTGGTGTGTTCGACCTCATTTCGAACCACGAATTTGATTGTCTCCGCATCCGCTGCCAGGACCGTGAAATGCGGTAAATTGATGGGTTCGGTGGTTTCAATATAATCCAAAGGCGGATGAGTGTCATGAATACCATTTACCCGGGAGAGTGTAGTCCGAGGTGTGACCAAAATGGTACCAGCGATAGTAAATGTGAAAGGAATTTTGTTTGGAGGTAAGATATCGTTTATATTGAGGTGAAGTGTTAGGGGAGCTCCAGGAGGGCAAGCAATGCTGGACTGAGATATAGAGGAAACCGAGGATAAGGTCCCGAGGTGAGACGAAGCTGATATTGTTGGATCATGCGTGCCTTCAAAAGAATACTCGGCAATGTTGTGGGAGGGTAAAGGAGCTCGGAGAAGGGATGAAGTCGAGGAGGACGAAGTGCCTCTGGGTCTGCCATTCGGTACTGACGCTTGTGGGTCTTCCGGGGACGAGACAGCGATTTGTGGGGAAGGCGAATCTATGGAAGAGGTTCTCGACGAGGGGTGATTGGCAGGGACCCCAGCTCCGGCAACATTGAAACCAGTATACCCCACACCTCCATTAATGCTCCACTCCTGTGGCGAACCCTCAAGCCATGTCACATCAGCGTTTTTGGCTACCAGTCCTACATCCATGCCTAGCAATGTGGCCACCCCCGGAAACCAAATACCCTTGCAAGATGCCTTGTATTCGACGTCCATCACAATCCCTTCAACGCCGTCATCGACACCGCTTTTCCGCTTCCCCCGTACCACACACATCACTTCGCTCTTCACATCTTTGACCCCGACTTTCCGCCTGGTATCCCCACCACCCGCAGTCCCGTCAAAAGATTTCATCGGTTTCGCCCATCGAACACGGATCCTGTCCGTGCTCGGGAAACTCCCTTGGATCCCAAATCCGTCAGAAAAACCATTTGTCGAGGAGTCACTGGATTCGTCATCAGCAAAATGATTGTAAGAACTTGCACGAGAGAGCCGGTTAGAGGTTGTTCGCGTAACGTGTGGATCTGAGGTGAGATCCCAAGTATTCGCGTCATCTTCGAGCGATGATAGTGATGCAAAAGATGATGCTGTGTTCGAAGGCGGAAATATTCGAAGGCGGATATTATTGTGGAGACAACGAGGAGTAGGGATCGAAAGCTGGATGAAAAGCCATGCATCAATTAATGATTTATCACGAAACCTGCTTCAGATACTTACGAGGTAGGGGAAACGAGGAGGCCGTGTAACATATGGAACCCACATATCCACCGCAGCCATGAAGTGGGCATGGTTGCGGTCACCGATGGAAAGGCGTCGTTTGGAATGCGATAGGTGACTCGAGCGCCCCGATTCTCCCAAGTGGGCATGGTCTCGAGCCGGGAAATGTCTAGGCAAGACGTAGGCAATATGATAGCCGCTGACCAGTATTTGACCTGTGTATTGCACGTCAACGGGCGGAATAACAGCAGCATCGGACTCCGATGAACGGCTAGCCGATGAGGTAGGCGGCGTGATATTCGGAGTTGAGCTGAGGTGGAATGCTGCGCTAAAGGTGGTAGGCAGGCGTGCTGGCAGATTCAAAGCTCGAGCTGCATTGTGTAGCAAAGGTGAACCAGTGGACGAAAAATTGTAGGGCACCGAATTGCCGTCCAACGGGTGGACCTGAGATGTCAATATTTTGACGTTTTCCTCTGCGTTCATATAGCAATTAGGGGATGAAACATACATATGGTGACGCTCTTACCGGGGAACAGCGCAATGGTTGATCCTGGTGTGACAGAATCAACAGGAATTGAAAGCTATGGAAAGATTGGCTTGCTTGGGATATTTCAAAACCTTGTGGAAACCCACCTTCATATACATCTTTATTGATGCCCCATCCTGTCCCTGTTTCGCCTTGCCTTCAATTGCAATACGCGTCACTACATTCATCTTTACAACCTGTCCTGCTGACGTGATGGTGGGGGAATAGCTGCTCGTTGATGGAGGGCTCATGGGCCGGGAAAGGTGAGATCGCGAGGAAGTAGTTGTAGATACAGAAGCCAGATATGCTGCGGAGCTTCGTGACGACGTGAATGGCATGGTATTACGCTCGGAACTATAGTTGAGCTTGTCGTACAATGACAATGATGGTTATGCACTGAGAGGGTCCGTCAGTAACTGGGCAGCGCCGGGCTTGGTATTCGAATGCGGATGCTGCTTTGGGCAACGGGGTCGCGGGGACGGAAGACGGACACAAAAAGGGTTGTCAAGAAAAGAAGCGCGTCGACAATCCGACACGTCTGGAAATGCCAATCAACAAAGGTCCATGCAGTCCGGCCCGGTGAACCCTGTTTAGGCACCTTCCTTCACACTGAAACAACTAGCTCCTCCTCGGACGAGCAAAACATGCGAAATTCGAAATTGATGTGTGCTGTCGTTGATGGTCATTTTGAAAAATTTTGAGTCGCGGGTAGTTTTCTCACTCCTCTCTACACCTATCCACTTGTAATTTTGCATGAAGCCTGGCGCATATATGGAGCACCAGTCTATCAATTTTTCATGGTTTTATGACAATCCTGCGGAACAAGACTAACAACTTTTTGACCTTTGAAATCATTGTCACATGGATGTCACGCAAAATTTCAATATTTCCTGACCCAACTCGGCTGCAAGGGCAAACCCGCGACACATATGCCTCTGTTGGGCATTACTGATGAATATTGATGTGTTGTGGGATTAAAAGCTGAATTGTCAACAAATGACCTAGGGCCGAAGTCGCAAAGTGCTAAATATGTGTGTCCACATGGCTCAAGTCATGGTTCCCTGTTGGTGGTGCCGTCGGACAGTGGTGGAATGTGCGAAAATGGGGGGGGGGGGGGGGGGTACAGGTACTAAGTACGTATATACACTTGTTGACTGTGAGGCTGGAGCAGGAGCTTCGATTGGAGCCCTGCTGTTTAAACACTTTCCAGTCCATGCGCCACGCTCACAAGTAAGTACCATGAAATCTCAGCTGACACTTCACCCTTTCGGTTCTGTACCTTCTGATTTCAGGGATTATGTATTTGGAGGTGTATTATATGGGGTGCACTTTTCTTCTTAACCAATGTCAGGGAGCGGGGAGGATCTTTGTTTTGATGGCAAATTTTTGCCTGTAATTTCATGTATTTCACATTTTTTTTGTCTCAGTATCATTGTATATCTCCGATTTTTTGGCGTTATCACTACACCTCGTAGGTGTGTCATAAAAATTTGCGGAAGTCGAGAGCCATGTGTAGTGTCAGTAAATTCCCAATTTTTGAACGTCTGATCAGCGACAGTAGTATAGTACAGGTACAAGAATGCACAAGTGACAGACAGAACAACAGAACTGGTGGCAAAGGATGTGGAGCTTTACTGAGCCCAAGGGCTGCGGAGGAGCTCGAGCAGGTAATTAGCCTCTTCATGGTAATTGACTGGTTCGATTCGCGAGATTCCGTATCGCACACGGACTCGATCCTAGCAAATATATCAGCCTCGAGATTCCTGGGATAGACCCATGACATACATCGAATGAATCCTTTTTAGCACGACACGAGAAATTGAAAGTATGGCAATTCGCCTTGTGGATAACAGCGTTATACTTATTCTCGTCACGCATCTAGACGAATGGTCAGTACTCAAGAAAATCTGGCTTCGGCAAGACCTACCTTGATGTCATGTAATTCATTCGCAGACATCCCGAAAATCACAACCCCTGCGTCATTGAAGCCCTGGAGCCATGCTTGACCAGACCAGTCTGCCACAGCCATAGAAATGATATATCTGCTCTTATCCTTGAGATTTTCATATGTGCAAGAAGGTCATGGAAACTTGCCGGTACTCTGGCGCCGCAGCCCTGTTGCCGCATTTATCACAAACCCAGATATCGCCTTCCAAGGTCATCTTCTTGCTGCAATTCTGACCAGTACAGGCAGGATATGAAATATTTTCTCCCCGAATATGCACGATCGTTGCCTGAGTTGAGAAGAAGTCGGGTCTGTCTCCCATTCCCAGCTCCGATTCCTTGATCTCATTCAAGCTGCGCGCTTCTGCTCTATTGAAACCCACCACAGGGCCACCTCCCCCGCCAATAATTGTCTTCGCCTGGAATGACATATCTGCACCTTGGGAATCATACCAACCACGAAGGGTGAAACACTCCTCTATAGATGGGTCGATCTGCATATGACTCGAGGTCGTCATGGAGAGGGAAACACCTAAATGGATGAGCAACGGTGGAAACACAAAATATGGCAGTGCCCACCTCCAAAGTCCCCGACTTTAACACCCTTGAAAGCAACGACAGAGTTCTGATCAGCATTAAATGATTCGGCTTGCTTGCCCCATAAGGTCAGCTGTACTGAACAGCCAGTTTTATCAACTATTGTGAGTTCTCGTTTCTGGAGCTACTCGTGATTTAGCGCTCATATTCAGTCTAAAAGGACGGGCGACGTACGACTCGGTTCGTCTGTCTGGTCGTGATTTCCGAAATCGGACCTATTTCTTTAACAACACCAATGACATCTGTCCCGTGTATTAGACAGTATTAACAACAGGTAATGAACGATCATACCACAGATGGTATCTTTGCCTAGGGACTCAAGTTGGTCGAGCGGGACAAATTTGAACTTGAACTGAGGAAGACCAGTGACTTCGTGGCACTAAATGAGTATTAGCTACCTAATAGTTGTATGGATACGAGAGCTCACCTCTTCGATGTGGGTATTCCTGTCGAGAGTCAGCTCATAATCGCTTGACAGATTGGAGAACTTCTTCTTGGCAAAATTGACCCGAGCTTTCGAAAGGTAGTACACCTTGCCTTCCTCCAGCCGCGAGAAAAGTTCATCTGCGACAGTATTGAAGGCCGTGGCTTTGATTTCACCCGTGTCATCCATAAGCGTAACGCTGAACAGCTTGCCTTCGCCTCGCTGATTAGACCAGGTCTTGATATCGCTCTTCTGGGTGACGCGGGCTTTGATGGTCCAGTTATTCTGATATGGGCTTAGACCCTCAATAGGAAATGTCGATGGCGAAGGTGCAGTGCTCTTGTTCCCTCGGTGATCCACGACGTGATGTTGTGACCGCTGTTGATCTTTACTCAGAGGCTTATTCGCTGAGGTGCCAACAACATGGGCGTTTTCCACAATTACGTTGCCATTCTGATCAAGCAAGGCCTGTGGGTCACCGATCTTTTCGCCCGGATTCCCTAGAACGCGCACACTGAGCAGGATTACAAGCCTATTCGCGGATGAGTCAAACTAGCCTATGACACAACAAAGACCACATACCGCTTTCCCTGGACAGTGTTGCACGTTGCCCTCTCAATAACAGCAACAGAGAACCGCTTGATCTCTTCACTCTCGACCAAAGCATTGTATTGGGTCGCCAACATAGCTTGGATGAAATGTGTTCCATCAGAGATGATGAGCCGATACCGGTCACTGTTCCCAAGCCCAACTTTCTTCACTGATAGAAATTGGATAACGTGTTCCTTTGTGTACGACTCTTCGTCGTATGAAGACAGTTGCAGTTGCACACAACTGCCAGAAGTCAGGTGGAAAGATGACATGGTTATAGTGCAAGGGAACGCGCACCGTGACCAACTAATATTGAACGTAACATATGTGACATATCGCGTTTTCGTGGGAACCTTATGTACGAGATTGTCAGTATCGACACACCATAGAAATTAGGGCTGGGTTAAAATCAGAATCGACCGAGTTATAAACGTGAGATTCACCAAGGCGGTTTTCACAGTGAAAAATGTATTACATAAGTTTTGTTAACTAAGAGATGTAGGCGACATTTCGAAGAGAAAAAGCATGATCAAGCTGGAAATGCAATGTATGAAACCCATTACTAGAGGTTCATCCATATCCCAGTCATCGGGATGGCCACTAGGTAGCTTCAAAGTCAGTGAAGGAGCATCAACTACTCCCCCCGTCAAACCCTCACTTCCAGCGAGATGGTGAATCAAAGCCTTGAGTACAGGGCTATCAAGCTTGACAAAATCGGCAACATTCCACTTGGTGTTGCAACGAGTGATGAGTTGGATGTCGCCATTTGAACAGAAAGCATCGATAATGTTTTCAAGGTGCAAAGAATATTCACGACAGGTATGAGGAGGGCAGCCAAAACTCCTTGCGCTGAATTTCACAACATTCACACGCCCCGATTGACCCCCCATGTTGTGAAATATGTTAAAAACATGTCATTAACGTGTGAATTTGAAATATGTTTTTAACAAAAGAGTTTTTAACCCAGCCTTACTAGAAACCCTGAATGATAAAATCGGTATCGGAGATACGTTCCTAGTCAGGGAGCAGGTCCGAGCCCGATCCCAGCGTGATTTGCGTCCAATGCTACTGTTCGATTTGCTCGTCTTTGTCACTTCACCTTGCAACCGGCGGAGACCGCCACCAATTCCACCCACCCTCCTGTTCTAACAAACACCAAACTTTTTTTATCTATTGAACCGTAAGGAATGTAAAAATGTTTGCACCCTGATTGACATCTGTCAGACAATCTTTTCCATCCTGTCATTCAACCACTCCCTTGACAACTCATTTGCCTCCGTTTTACAGTGCCAAGGTTGGTATTAATGGCTGTCAGTTACGGTTTATATACTTTCCAGTAGTGCTGGGTGTACGCTACTTGACTATAAATACGGCTAAGATTGTAAATGGAATAAACAGCACAAGTATGGTCGGAAATGAGTATTACGACTATTATACCTAATGCACAGCAAAGTATTACGGGTTTCGATAAGATGGAGGACAGCAAATTTATAAGATAATTAAAGGTGTTAGTAGGACTAGCCACGGGCTAGCAAAGTGAGTGGTTCATGACCTCCCCGGAAGCGCAGTTCGCTTTGTAGCGTCCCGACCGTGTTTGAGCAGTGGAGTGACCTTGTTCCCACCTGTTCCCAAAGCCTTCCCCTCCCCAGGACCTCCACCCCTTTGGAGGTGTGCCCACGTACTGGCGACCGGGCAGCCATTGTCGGGCTGAGAATGGGTCATGGTAACAATGTAACGGCAGGCGATCTTGATATGTTCTGTTCGGAGTTTCTGCAGCGCCACAACAGCTGTGTTGAACGGGTCACGAAGAATGGATTCCTCCTTCGCAAGTTCGCGAATCGGTCGAGATGAAGAGGATAGATAAGCGAGATAGTCGCGATGCTTTCCAGGCATGTATAGCCGCATCTTCTCCATGAACTGGGTGTGTCGACTATCCGCGGGACCTCGGTTCTGGAGTGTTTTGTGGTCAACCCCAAGGAAAATGTCAAGAGCATGCATGACGCTGCTTTGGCCAGCAGAGGGGCCGCTCCGTAGCAGTTCTTCGTCTCTGGGGACGCCCTCGTACTTCCAATTAGGACCATCACTCCCGCTTCCGTTGTACCAAGGTCGGATCTGCCAATAGAAAACATGTGGTTCACATGTTAGGCGGACGGACTGGATGACTGCATTGATATCGTTAATTATCCCTGAAAGACGGATCAAATCGCGCGAAACCTTGCCGACCGCCGGATAGTCACCTGCGTTGGGTGAAAGTTGATTGTATTCATCGAAGACACGTAGCATCTCGACACCGACCAATTCGGCCCGTGCGGATGCGAGATAGAAATTAGCTTCATCCTCCGTTCCAGAGAAAAGGTGACGAAAGCGGACGTTGTTTATCGAGAGGGGTTCGTCCGGATTGATAAGCTCATAGTTCCAGAGAACCGTATCGGCGAACGTGAGCACTGGTGCTATTTGAAGAAGCTTGGATACTTCTACCAGTGGTACGCTAATCGATTTAGGCACGACTAGAACTTCTGGTAGGGTCGGGGACAAGGGGATGGAATGGGCATAGAGATGAACCAGCCATGAAAGGACATAGTGAGCGCGCTGCAATAGACGCAAGTCGGATTCAAGTTCGTGGATGGGAAGTAAAGGCCACTAGGGAAGGTTAGGACGTAAGATCAACCACTGAAGACAAAGAAACGGAAAGTCGGCACTTACTGAATCCACATCGGCTCGCCATTTCCGACCATATTCACGCTTGGATAAAGCCTCTTCAGAACTGTCGTCTCCAAGACATAGATTGCCAGCACCTGATGCGAGGGCGTTTTCCCAGAGGTCGAAGGAAGGAGGCAGTCGAGGAAGGGGAGTCGGAGGGAAGAAGCCAGTGTGGGGATCGACGTCGAAATCTCCAAGTGAATGACGGTCGGGAAGTGAAAGACGTGGAGCAGAGCGGAAATAAGAGTGATAGAGTGATAGTACAACGTCGAGGAGAGTGCCTACAGCATGGGGAGGGGATAAGAGAAGTTGGAAAAGAACCATGGTTGCTGAGGAAGGGGAAAGGGGAGTAGGACGAAAAGAAAAAAGAGCAAGGTACGAGAAGTGTTGGAATCTTGGCTATCGTGGTTTAGCTGACCTCTTTTATATGAAATTGGACCACGCCACTGATCAGCATTGTCATGGAATAGATGAGCATATTGCATCTCTGGAGGAACGCCAACAGCACGGTTCGTGAGGAAAAACGAGCTGGTTGACCAATGCTGTCCAAGTCCGTTCCTGCTCGGAGAAAGACCCACACCAGCCAGTGTATTGTGATGAGGTGCCGTTAGGGTCAGAGGTCAACACATGAATAGTTCCGTCTGAGTCCATCCTTTGGCAAAGAACAAGTGATCGCAGGGGTCAATCGAGATCTAGATCGTGGGCGTTAGTTGACAAGATCCACTTACGTAATTGTCATCGGGGAAGACCCGAAGGTTCTGACTGTTTATGTCGCCGCCAGTGGCCGCCGTGCAACATATCCTCTGATCTTGGTCACATTGCTCTGCGCTTCTTCCGATCCATGACGTTCTCAAACATAATCAACTTGAATGAGACCAGACGCCAGTTCTTGTATATTTTCTTCGCTAAAGCTGTACGTGACCTGACAACGGACACTAACATGACCGAGCCACACGTGCTTACGTACCTCTTTCATCCCATTTTTTTTTCTCTTACCCTTACCAAATATTTCAACATTCAGCATTCTTGTTAATTCCAGGGTCGACATCGTCCCAAGCTATTTGCCTCATTTCGGACGGATTAGGCCTTTGTATCACCAACTGATTAATTCTAGTATTTCAGATTCCAGGAACAGCCCATCATACACATACCCGCTCAACATGAAACACCTTGGGTTCTTGGAATGGAATCCAGTTTCCGAAGCACCAGCCGGAAGCGGGGCATTAATCCCTACTATCTCAGTTGGCAAGCGCCCGCGGAGCTGGTGCAACATGGATGACTCAAACAAGTACTCGTGGTCTGAGTCCATTGCGGTGCTACCACACCGGCTGCGCCTGTCGGAAAACTGTCCTCTACTTCCTCATGTGACAGCTAAGCATATTGGGTTGATTTTTTAAATTTCCATGCAGGAATTCATGATGGACGAAACGAATCGTTGCCTGTAATGTATAATAAACACGAACATGTAAGCATGTAACATGAACAGTGTTTATGGGGGAGTTGGCTCGCGCTTCCATCTCAGCCAAACCGCATTACCATCAGCGTTGTCTTCGACCTCGCATCTACGTCTTGCAACTTCAAGCACCTTCTCGGCAACACCCATCTTGCCGCCCCTCAAGTCGTTGAATTTGGCTACCAGTTCTTCCAATCGGATGCTCGTAGCACCGCCCGATGCGTGAGAACCACAGACTACCTGACCAATCTCTTCCTCGGTGGGTAAAGCAAACTTGGACGGTTCAGGAAGATTATCGCGAGCTAGAGACGCCGGTACCTCTAGGTCAGGTGAGGATGCCAGATAAGTAGAAGTTGGCTCGAAGAAACGGTCAACAAGGTCGTTCGTAACCTCAGTCAAGGTTGCTGGGATCCAATTTGGTCGTTCACCCTCTTTGTGCGTCTTCTCAATAATGACCGCATTCACACCCGTGATGAAATCGGAGGTTGCTTGGTTCTAGGTTTCGGGAGTCAGTTGACAAGGAATCTGATTTCAGGAGCTCGGGCTCACGCAAAAGGCCGTAGCTATTTTCAGCTCCATGTTGAGCGCTTGTAAGAGCGACAGAGTCTTTCCCTTTCTGATAGCTCTGAGAGCAACCTTGAGGCTCGTAGGACTTCGCGTTTCAAGCTTCCGCAATGTACTGTTGGCAAATTCTTGCACAGATGGACTCTTGTGATTTGTGAACGACTGTAAGTCCTTAACAATCTCTTCGACAGTGTTGTGGCGGAAGGCGAAATCTAGGGCTGCGCGGGGAGTGCCAGTGAAAGGGGTAGGCGGATCTTCCGGTTGGCGTTCCGAAGACAACTCCTCAATCGTACGATCAATCATGGATGGATGTGGCTTATCGAGCGCTGATAACCGATCAATGAGTACTGGGACTCTCCTTGATGGAATGTAATGCGTTGCGCAACCAAGTTCACTGCAAAGCGAGGTCATCATCGGACTGCCAGATGGGCATCAAAGCCATTACTTACAACACTGCACGTCCCCGTAAGGTGTCTGAAGTCAGCGCAAGATAGGTGCCTAACTCGCCGTCCAAGCGCGACAGGAAATAACTTGCACCAACATCAGGGCAGTATCCGATTTTCGTTTCAGGCATACCAAAGAGGGTGTTTTCGGTTGCAACTCTAAACGGAGCATTCGCAGCCAATCCCACACCCCCACCCACTGCGAGTCGTTAGAATTTCACTGACATTCATTGGTAAAATAAAATAAAAAAACACCTACGAGTGATTCCATCCATCACTGCTACGTACGGTTTCCTCAAGGCTGCAAGAATATAGTCCATTTCGAATCTGGAAAGTTGTCAACGAATTCACCAGGAGACGACGGTGAATAACTGATAACAGACATACTCGCGTTTGAAATAGTCGATTGCCTTTGGACGCGTTGTTGGGTCGGCGGCATTCTGCACAACGCCTGTGAATGTGGCTGAGGCACAGCACAAAATTCAAGAGTGGCAGACTAACTTGCAACATCACCCCCACTGCAGAAGGCTCGCCCAGTTCCAGTCCCGACTATTGCACCGCAGAGATCGGAAGTGCTCCATTCCTAATCATGTTTCGAGTCAGTGACTACGATGGAAGAGGCATCTACACTTCAGGATACCTCGATCTTTGGCCGGAGCAAAGCAAGCATAGCTTCGTCGAGTGCATTGAGCTTCTTGGGACGATTCAATGTGAACTTCCGAAGGCTCTGGTTTGACTCAAAGAGAACAGTTGGCTGACGAATGTGTTATGAGTCGAGAGACTGAAGACAGCTGGCAACTCACCTCGGAAGCGGCTGTGGACATCATATGGTGGGTAATAATCTGCGTCCGCTGTGCCGCACGAAGGCCACTTCGAGTCATCCCTCTTAGAAAACAAGTTGTAGTCAGCATGAGAACGAGCTTGGAGTTCCGGCAACCCCGCTAGGCGGAAAATGGGGCGCGCGCTAAAGCAGGTGTTTCCGGCACGTGACTCCATACTGGTGGACCTACGGGCCCCTATCCGATTTGTATGTGCATGAACCATTCTACCCCCCCACCCCCCCCTCCCCCTTGACTGATTTTTCATGGTGACGAAACCAGGCTTGCGTATATCCTATAAGGATCATATTGGCACTGTCAGGTTCGTTGGTTCTGTCGAGGGCACATCCGGGACTTGGTTGGGTATTGAATGGGATGATCCAACCCGCGGTAAGCACGATGGGACAAAAGACGGGAAGCGTTACTTCACTTGTCTGTGAGATCCACTCCTGAACCTTGGCCAGGGACCTTTCAGTCATCATCATCGTCACAGGGTACCTGGAGCAGGCTCATTCCTTCGGTCCTCTGTGAACATATGTCACGGGAAATCATTTCTGGAGGCACTTAAATCCAAGTACATCGAAGCGTACCATGGCTCCGGATCACAAGAACTCGTCGTCCTAGGATCTTCGCAAGGTGCAATTCGGGTCGAATCTGTCAATCTGGACAAGATTAGAGAGAAACTATCCAAACTCTCTTCCTTGAGCGAGGTCAGCCTGGACGGTGAAATGGTTGCGACGTGTGATCCACCAGGGACGATACGGGAGACATGTCCAAGTAGGTGCTAGTCAATTGCACGCTTATGGAGATGATCAGACTATTCGCTAGACATACGGGGATTGGATTTATCCAAGAGTCTGATCCACTCTTGGGACACCATTGCCGCGATCGCTCAAGAACTCCCATCCTTGCAGAGACTATACTTGAAGTGAGTTTTTTGACGAGTCAACTTTCGGGATTTTCAATCTACGTCATGCAGCCAGAATCGGTTTCAACCGCCTGTCAAAAATGAGAGCTTGAATGGTTGCTTCAAATCGTTGATGGAACTCAGGTTGAATAATACGCTAATGGCATGGCGGGATATTACTACAGCAATTGCAGCCATGCCTAAACTGCAGCACTTGGAAATAGGGTACAATGGTCTCACAGATATCTCCTTCGACCCCGATCACCACTCTAGGCTCACGGCGCCCGTACGAATACGAACCGTCAATTTGGACAGCAACCAGATCAGTGGATGGGCGGGTGTCTATTCTGCCCTTTTGGCTTTTCCGTTGTATGATATCTACGACCTACCTTATGGGCCTGGTGTCACTGACCACATGACAATTACAGCTTAGAGCGACTCGTACTCGCTAACAACCAGGTCAAGGACATCCCCTCCCCAACATCCCAACAAGGGTTACCACAACTTAAATACCTCTCATTGTCTCTTAACCGTTTGAAGCTGTGGAGTGACATATCTGCCCTTGCGGCTTGGGCTCCATCACTAGAGTCACTAACCCTCATTGGAAATCCGGTCATAGCTGGTGAGATAAACGCATGATAGTCGTCAGCCCTTTCCCTGAAACAAACTGGTTTGAGATCATCCCCATAACTCCCGACCCTTGGTTATAGCGCGGTTTGCGATGCTACAGACTCTTGATGGGGCAGTCGTAAGTGCACCAAATCTTTTAGGTCTTCCTTCCCGATGCTAAACAACCCAGATTTCGGGAAAAGAGCGTCGTGATGCTGAGTTGTATTATCTTTCGCATATCGTCAATCATGGGCCCGCATCGGAGGATGAACGGCGTCAGGAATACCCCCGATGGCAAGAGCTATGTTCAAGTGCGTCGCTTTCAACTCAGGTCGCTGTCTTGGATGTGCCGTTGAATTGGGCCAACCTTACAGAATACGGCCGACCCGATGAAACCATGTCAAAGCCAGTACCAGACACGTTGAAGAGTCGGCTTTTGGGTGTGTCTGCGGTGCAAAGTCCAGCGTATTGTTGCTGAAGTCATGCTGGCACAGAACTCAAGGTTTACCGGACATCGGAACTACCTAGTTCAGATACGCTTGGATGTTGCCTAAAGGAAGGCGCGGAGGTCATCGTGCGAGTACTGCCGACCATGTCGCTCAAAAACTTACGGACCAAGTTACGCAAGGCCTTCGGCATCAGTGCGAAAGTGAGCTTCGCCTTATTGATGGTTATGAACGATCATACTCTTGTTCCTCTGGAAGAGGATCGTGACTGTCATGACCTGTCATGGATTGGCCTTGAGACTGGCTCTCAACTTGTATGCTCCCTACTCTAAATGTTCGAAAAACTGATTATTGTCCACTACGCCGCAATATGTCAACAGTAAATGAGATAATGACAGTTTTGGACGAAGATAAACATCTGAAGCTTCCCATCACCTGAGCCAATCATTGCACGCCTGCAAACGAAGATCCATGCACGTCAAAGGTGTGATTCTTTCGCGGAGTTACCGTTGAAACTGAGTTGATAAAACCGTTCCTCATGACTGGCGTCGTGCTGTTGGACCAACTATCGACCATGAAAGAAGTATACGGTCCGCATAAACGACAACACCATTATCGAGAGAGACCAAGATCAAAAGCAAAACATTTCATCGGAAGCCGACAGTTTTCAAACCCGCAATTGGCTCGGCCGTCCATTCCAAAAGAGCCTTCAACGAGACCAACCACTTTCACCATTCGCATGTCTCGACCTTTCATCGTAGCGATCATCCTTCTCGTCACGTCTTCGGTCATCCCTGCGACGGTCGTAATCATCCCTGCGGCGGTCATAATAATAATCAGAGGGTCTGCGGTCATCATAGCCTCCTCGCCGGTAATCATCGTACCCTGCAGGCCTTCTATCATAATCCTCCCTCCTGGGGGGTGGAGACCTGGGTCGACGATCGTCATATTCAGGACGGCGAGGAGGTGATCTGGAACGGTCCCGGCGGTATCTGTCATCCCTGTAGCGGTCGTCCCTATAGCGGTCGTCGCGACGATCATCACGACGATAATTATCTGGACCATTGCCACGCTGGGGACGAACATCAATTCGACGACTTATCCAACTTCCAAAATCACGTACGGATTCATCCAAAGCCACTCTGACAGGTCTTCCTCGGAGTTCTTTGCCGTCTAGTTCCTTCACGGCGCGGTCGGCATCCTCCCGTGAGAGATATTCAAGGATGCTGTGAGGACCTACGTTAACATGCGCATAAATGAAACAAATTAGGAAACGGACCCTTGTCCAGGATAGTCGCGATCAATGTCGGCGAAGGATACACTACCGGCGTCGCGTCCGAAGTCTTTAAGATCCTATGGTCAATTCGTTAGGTTTGGTCCATTGGGAAGATGACTGTCGCAGTTCAGCCCGATCGAAGACCATGTCCATGAATTCCTCGACGTCAAAAGGCCATAAGGGGGTATATCCAGCGGATAAAGTCATGCGGGATCCAAGGTCGTGGATGCGTTCGGGAGAAGCCATTGAGCCAAGAAGCGATCATACCTGCCAACTTGTGTCACGAGAGACGCCAGTAACGATGAGGCGGATGCCGGGAGGGCGGCGGGCACGAGGACTACAAGAAAACAATGTTAGGTATTCTTCTGGTGAATCTTCATCCATACCCATGGCCTCGATCGTTGTCGTAGGGTTCACGACGGGGTCGGCTCTCTTTTGCGAATTCGACCACAATACTGTATGCAACGTATTAGCGCCAGTGACACTTAGCGACAAACACCTCACTTTGCGCCCATGAAATTCTTGCCATTGAAGTTGTGAACAGCATCTTCGGCATCCTGGTCAAAGTGTGAGATGCAGACTATAGGGTTTGGGAGCGCACTCCATACCTTTGGGCTTTCAAATTCAACGAATCCGAAACCTTACAACCGAATCAGCACAAGCAAGACTAAATATTGCATTCAACGTACCAGTCATGACGCGGCAGTCGATAATGCGGCCAAAACCATCAAAAAACTTCTGAACGTCCTCTGTACGAGCATCGGTGGGGAGCCCTGGAAGATTGCACAGTCAATGTGGAGGGAAATGGCAGCGAAAAATGAAGGACAACGGACTGCCAAGGTAAAGACGGCGGGACATGGTGGCAAGTGGACAAGAGCGTGTGTTGATCAAAATTGGACTCCGCTAGGTTTAACAGATTCCGAGAGCACGGACCAGCTGCGTGATCCTGAGAGAGGTGCCTTGATGAATGATTGATGGGTAGCCTACAGATTCCCACTCTTTGCATGACGATACATGGTGTTCAATAAAGTATACGAAGGAGGATTTGGGCGAGTTGAACCACCGTACAAGCTTGTCTTGTAAGTTTGCGCTAATAGCCCGACACCCCTTGAGAGTAGCACTGGCCTTCTTGCGCAATGTCACACGTGTAATAAGCCAAAACCTACTTTTAGGACAAGGCATCGATGGTACTGATCATCTCAGGCATTACATACTACACAAGGAAGAATTAAAGAGGACAACGAAAGTTAAATAAGAAAACATGGAGAATGAGGAAGTTCTAATGTTGTGACCAATCGATGGTGTTGATATCAATACCTTCTTGCACCATCTCCCAAAGTGGACTATTATTAAGGACGTCAACGTAGTTCCCATACAGAACATCACAAAGCATACCTCATTTCGCGGAGCCTCTCTACGGTCCTGACAATATGCTTGACTACGAAGTCAATCTCGGCCTCTGTGGTAAATCGCCCTATTCCAAACCGCAGAGACGAGTGTGCCATGTCCTCGGCAGCGCCTATAGAGCGAATGTAATGAGCACTGGGAATGATTTCAAAACAGGAAAGAGCTTACCAAGGGCACGAAGTACGTACGAGGGCTCAAGAGAAGCCGACGTACAGGCACTTCCGGACGAAAGGGCGATGTCCTGTCCACTCGGGTGAGTGATAGATACTTTGCAAAACTGTGGAGCGAACCTTGAGTGCCATGAGCAAACTCTCACCCTCAACATACGAGAAGCTCAAGTTAACACAACCAGGGTATCCGTTCGGGTCACCATTGCGCACAACGTATTCCACTTTGTCGTTGATGCTCTTGATCAGGCGGTCCGATAGCTCTTTAATGCGAACGTGATCCCTCTAATGAAATGTGTCAGTATATGAAGGACCATCGAGAAATCGTGTTGGGGTAGATGTCAGTACCCCTGCACAAAGCCCATTACCGAGCTGACGGATGGCCAAGAATGCCACCGGTGTCACTCGGCTCGCCAAAAAATAGTGGAAGCGTGCAAGAATCATCATTCTGATGGACCCGGATTGGACACTCACAGCCATTTCTTTTTGGGCAATTCGGGCGGCCTCTCCAATGCCAACAGCAAGGGCGGTGGGCAAAGTCCCGCTACGTAATCCACGCTCCTGACCACCTCCACTAAAGATTGGTTCCAATCTGACACGGGGCCGTCTTCTCACGTAGGCAGCACCAACTCCCTTGGGACCGTAAATCTTGTGACCAGAAATACTCATCAAGTCGATGTTCATTTCGTTAACATCTAGAGGAATCTTCCCGACAGCTTGCGCAGCATCCGTGTGGAAATAAACACCCCGATGCTTGCGAACGATTTCCCCAATCTCCTTGATTGGTTGAATAACTCCGGTTTCATTGTTGACAGTCATGATGGTCACCAACGAAGTATCAGGTCGAATAGCGGCCTCGAGTTCATTAAGATCAATGACGCCATTTTTCTGGACTGGAAGGTATGTGATATCGAATCCCTCCTCTCCGAGCTTTCGGCACGAGTCGAGGACACATTTATGTTCCTTCAAAACTCATGAGTATGCCAGAGGCACTTGGAAAGTAAGGAGTTAACGCACTGTCTGAGTTGTGATTATATGACGTTTCTTTTCCTTGTGGAAGCGTGCTACACCTTTTATCGAAAGGTTGTTGGATTCCGTGGCTCCCGAGGTGAAGATAATATCCTTCGGGTCAGCACCAATCAGGTCTGCGACATGCTGCAGGGTGAACGTTGAGCTGCAAAAACGACATGATGAGATAGTCACACACTTTACGGGCATCTTCCACGGCCTGTTCGGCTTCCCACCCATAAGCATGAGTTCTGCTATGGGGGTTGCCATACTGATCTGTGAAATATGGCAGCATTGCATCCAAGACACGGGGATCAACAGGAGTAGTAGCCTGTCAAGAACAGCCAGCGAGTTAGAACGAAATGTTCACTACATCAAGTTCCGTACCTGCATGTCCAGGTAAATCGGCCTCGTCTTACCCTCCACGGAACCTTCGCGTTGCGGCACCTCGAGCTTGAAACCAAGCATATCTTCATATAGTCATTGAGGTCATTTTTCGGCTCTTAAGAGGACATAAACCGCACCTGCACGAGGAGTGAAATGACCTTCATCCTTGTACGTCGAAGGAACATCCACCACGCTTGCTCTGTCGGCACTGGATGGTTGTACAAATGATCTTCGACCTTGATATCCGGCGGCAACGTATTTTATAGCCGTATTTCGGGCAGCAGCACGAGCGAGTCTGGCCAACATGTCGAACCCGGGAAAGAGCAGGTGGTTTATCAGATAACTTGAGAGAGCAAATCAACCAGGGAGCGGAGCTCCTTCGCAAATGACGACGAAGTTGCCGGAGTGTGAAAATGTGGTTGAGTCACGTGATGTGGAGACGTCACACTTTTTTGTTTTGTTTGTGACTGCGGACAGCAGACTACCAGCTACTGTCTGGCGGGATGTCCGCTTCTTTAGTCGGCTTACAGGCGCGATTTTCGCTGGTGTTTGCGAGGTATTTTTCTCCACCCCTGGGGAAATCCATTTACACAGGACCCAGGACCCCCGAAAATAGGGGGAAACCCTGATCTGAGTTTGGAGGTTTATCCGCACAAATTTTCGAGATTTTTATCCGAAAAAAATCAGGGTTCCTGGACACCCTGTTATATCCGGATTTTGCAACAGGGTCTGGGCGCTTGGGTGCCCAGGGAATATGGGCTCGATAAAAACACAGTTAGATAGAGAAATGCAAGAGAGTACTATTGTCCTAATTCTTCAGGTACTGGCAAAGTCCTTTGATGAAGTTGACATTCTCAATGCTTCAATTCTTGGCAAGTTCCAACCTGAAGTTCCATCCCACCTTCTTATGAGTGCTGACTCTATTGAGCTGGAGAATGACCAGATGAATAACTACCAGCCTTATCCACCAGAGTACCTCAACTCACTCAATGCAGGTGGTTTGCCTCTGGCAAAGTTGGTTCTTAAGGAGCATTGTCCAGTAATGCTTCTAAGGAACTTGGATCCATCAAAGGGGCTCTGCAATGGGACTAGAATGATTGTGGAGAAGATAGAGAGGAGAGTTCTGAAGTGCAGGATCATCAGCAATAATCCCAAGTTTTATGGCCAGACAGTCCTGATTCCTAGGATTACCTTGCAACCATCATCTAATAACCTACCCATTCCTCTCAAGTGAAGGCAATTCCCAGTCCAACTTGCATTTGCAATGACTATCAACAAGTCTCAGGGACAGTCAGTAAAGCATATTGGTATTAACTTGGAGACATCTGTCTTCTCTCATGGACAGCTATATGTGGCTCCCTCAAGGTGTACATCAGGAAGAAGGATTAAAGTGTTGTTACCAGAGCTGGAGGACAACAGGAGGACTATGAATATAGTGTACAAAGAAGTACTTTCAGGACTTCAACTTGGACAGATATAATGTATAACACTTTGTAACATGTACTATAATAGCTTTGGATTCTGAATTAAATTGTGCTTTAAACTCTGAATTAGATTGTATATAGAACTCTGAATTAGACTGAGTACAGAAGTCAGAGAGTGCTGAAGGCACAGGTAATACAGCCTAGTTTTATATTGTGTTTCAGCCCTTTGCTAGCTCTACCCTTAGTCATCCACTTGGTTATCATGACTCATAGCATTACTCATCTCCTGTTTTATCTATTCTTAGTTACTCCCTCTATAGTATATAAACCCTAGATAGAGCACCTATACTCCTTATGCTTTACTAACTTGTTCTTTTTCCTTTGCTCATTCTCAAGCCTTTGCCTTAGTTGCAACCTAAGTTTATAACAAAGGTTATAACATATCTATCACAAAGTCTTCATCAATGGCTTTCTTTTTATATTTGTATGTATTTGTTAGAATATAGTCTATTTAAAGGCAGGCTCTCAGTTAGTTTCCTATTGCTTATTGGACAGGCCATTTTCTTACTTATTGTTGTGTTGAATTACTCTTTCATCTCAATCACCAACATCACTTCAACAATAACCTTTGTATGTTCTGGGTAAAACTAACCATTGGGTTGACAACTGCCCTTATAAATCATCTGGATCTGGTCCTTTTCTAGGTCCCTCTATCTCCAATCCAAAGGCCAAAGGTTAGCAGGCTCAAGCTCAATCTGAGGCTCTGGCAAAGAGTCTCTCTCCTTCAAATCCCACATCAGATTCAAAAAATAGAGGGCAGTCTCCAGGACTCTGCACAGACTTGTTAAGGAGGCAGACTCCGGACAGGGGCAGACTGCGAGTGGACAGGAGCGGACGAGTCGCGGACCCAGGTGGATGAGGCCTTGGCTTCAACTTA
>JAEUWL010000540.1:0-77099 GCA_018524415.1 Podaxis rugospora
CAGGGCGCCCAAACTACAAATGGTGAGGATTTGCGACCACTTGTTGATGATGCCTCTCGGTTCCTGCGTATGAATTTCGAGGGTATCAAGCAGCATTGTTTTGAGGTTTACCATTCGGCGTTCACGTGGATTCCCAAGAAGTGTTTAATGCGTCAAGTTTATGGTGTGCAGGTGAAGGGCCCCCCTCGAAGTGTGGTCATAGGTCTACCTGACTCCTGGGGACGGATGGAACAGTGCATGCATGGAGGTTGGAGGATCATTTCTGTTGCTTTCTCACCCGATGGCAAACGAGTTGCCGCGGGATGGGGGGATCAAATGGTGAGTATCTGGAACGTGAGGACTGGCGAGGAGGAAGTGCGGTTGGAGGGCCACACGGGTGAGGTGTGGTCTGTCGCTTTCTCGCCTGACGGCATGCGAGTTGCCTCAGGATCGCATGATGGGACAGTGAGGATCTGGAATGTCGGGACTGGTGAGGAGGAAGTGCGATTTGAGGGCCACATGGGTGGGGTGTCGTCTGTCGCTTTCTTGCCCGACGGCATGCGAGTTGCCTCGGGATCGCATGATAGGATAGTGAGGATCTGGAATGTCGGGACTGGTGAGGAGGAAGCGCGGTTGGAGGGCCACACGGGTGGGGTGTCGTCTGTCGCTTTCTCGCCCGACGGCATGCGAGTTGCCTCGGGATCGTGTGATCGGACGGTGAGGATCTGGAATGTCGGCACTGGTGAGGAGGAAGTGCGGTTGGAGGGCCACACGGGTAGGGTGTCGTCTGTCGCTTTCTCGCCCGACGGCATGCGAGTTGCCTCGGGATCGTGTGATCGGACGGTGAGGATCTGGAATGTCGGGACTGGTGAGGAGGAAGTGCGGTTTGAGGGCCACATGGATGGGGTGCGGTCTGTCGCTTTCTCGCCCGACGGCATGCGAGTTGCCTCGGGATCGCATGATGGGACAGTGAGGATCTGGAGCGTGGGGACTGGCAAGGAGGAAGTGCGGTTGGAGGGCTACCCGGTTTCTGTGTGGTCTGTCGCTTTCTCGCCTGATGGTATGCGAGTTGCCTCGGGATCGGAGGATGGGTTGGTGAGCATCTGGAATGTCGGGACTGGCGAGGAGGAAGTGCGGTCTGATGGCCATATGAATGGGGTAGACTCTGTTGCTTTCTCATCTGATGTCATGCGAGCTGCCTCGGGATCGCGGGATGGGATGGTGAGGATCTGGAATGTGGGGACTGGCGAGGAGGAAGCACAGTTGGAGGGCCACATGGGTGAGGTGTGGTCTGTCGCTTTCTCGCCTGATGGCATGCGAGTTGCCTCGGGATCTTGGGATCGGACAGTGAGGATCTGGAACGTGGGGACTGGCGAGGAGGAAGCGCGGTTGGAGGGCCACATGGGTGAGGTGTGGTCTGTCGCTTTCTCGCCTGACGGCATGCGAGTTGCCTCGGGATCACATGATGGGACGGCGAGGATCTGGAACGTGGGGACTGGCGAGGAGGAAGCGCAGTTGGAGGGCCACACGCATAGGGTGTCGTCTGTCACTTTCTCGCCTGATGGCATGCGAGTTGCCTCGGGATCGCATGATGCAACGGTGAGGATCTGGAATGTCGGGACTGGTGAGGAGGAAGCGCTGTTTGAGGCCGACGTGGCTGAGGTGCAGTCTGTCGCTTTCTCGCCCGACAGCATGCGAGTTGCCTTGGGGTCGGAGGATGGGATGGTGAGCATCTGGAATATCAGGACTGGTGAGGAGGAAGTGCGGTTTAATGCCCACGCAGGTGATGTGTGGTCTGTCACTTTCTCGCCCGACGGCATGCGAGTTACCACGCAATCATGCAATCATATAGTGAAGATCTGGAATGCTATGACAGGGGAAGAGGAAGCCACATTGGATGATGATTCACACAATGTTGAACTCAAGCCACATCTCTTTCCACTTTCCTTACCTGATGATCATAATTGGGTGGTGGGTACACATCATCATTGCTGGGTCCCCCCTCATTATCGAACCCGGCTGTGGAGGCCATATTCTGTTGGATCACCATATCTGAGCATTGTGATTTTCCTCATTTCGGAGTAGAGTATAGTCATTGTTTTGGCCCAGGTGGCTAATCCCCATGAATACAGTTTATATCTCATTAGAGAGTCGCAGACGAGTGACCTCAGGGCTTGTGTATCATGGACTTGTTTCCCTTGGTAGAAGTGTTTCCAACATGAGTGAAGGACACTGAGGATCAGGAAGACAAGGGGTTCCATAGTAACAAATGTATGATAACTTTCAACACATACCATGTCAAGGAAAAAGAAGTTTTTCTCTGGTGCAGTTTTGATTATCCTTGCATGCTGAAACTAAAGTAAGATATGTTGGAATTGATTCGAGGACTCATACCAAGGATGGAGTTAATGGGTTGCACTGCATAAGCAGTGACTACATAGCCAAAAAGTGTAGTAGATGTACAACACTCCCCCATTGACCATCTTGTCAGGTCAACCCAGAAAACCAGATCTTTCTGGATGACTATGGTGCTATCTCTTGACATACTAACTCCACTCATAGGCTCCATCTATTTACAGGAAATGGGCTCTTGTGTCCTATGCCAGGCCCAAAGGACCTCAACAAGGAGAAGAAAGCTGCATAGATACATTGCCCTTGGGGACCTGGCCTAGGATATCATACAAAGTGCTGCCTTTAAGGTGCTCAGGACACTTAAGGACAACTCCCTAAATGGCCTTGACAAAGAGCATGAAGTCAAGGAAGTCCTTGGTCCCATATCTGGTGAACAATTTCCCAGTTCTTCAATCTCTGAAAAAAATCACAGACTACCATGCTCAAGATAAAGTGATGGCCAACCCTAATATGGAACTCATAGACACTAAGATCAATGAGGTGGGTATTGCCATCATATTTGATGGGGAAGAAAAGGGCTATGAGATTTGTGATAGGTCAGAGGGAGAGGATGGAGAAGAGGCTCCCACAGAGGAGGAAGCTAGGGAGGAGGAGCAGGTGATAGGAGGGGAAGGATGTGACAAGGGTTGCAAGATACAAAAAGACACTATGTTTCCTTGTTCCATCAATAGTTTCTGGGCCCAAAGCCAGATATCTAAAATCTATCAGACCCCATCACTACTACCAACAAGGCATCTTTCCATTTTATCCATCCTTAATTCCAAGTTGAGTCTGTGTGACTGTAAGAACCAGTTGATAGAGCTCTTTGACTATCAGAGCCACCATATCATCCAAGTTTTCTTCAAGAATCATAATGCCATTGATTGATGTTTGAAGTTCATGCATAGTGGTGCCAACAAGGGTGGACCATGCTTGGAAAGATTAGGAACAGACATAAGATAGTGCTGTAGTTATGAGTACTTGTAGGGACTCATTTCCTAGAGTTCTTAGGGAGAGGAAATCCTAGGACACTTGTAGGGGCTTATAGGGACTCAGTCCCTATAGCTGCTAGGGAGGGGAGAGCCTAAGATGCTTAAGGAGAAATATAGGAGGAACATGTAGGAAGAGACACACAGAGAGACTTGTACAAAGACAGGGTATGCTTAAGGAGAACTGCAGAGACACACAGAGAACTATATAAAGGAAAAAAAATGGGAGAGATCATGGAGAGAGTTAGAAGAGGAAGCTTTGAAGGAAGAAGATAGAAAGACTCAAACAAAGGCAGAAGAAGAAAAATAGGAAAGAATCAGTGCAATACCAAGACTATTGGTAGGTTGTCAATGCAGACCTCCATGAAACATGTAAAATGAAGGACCCAGACTACATATATGAGTTCTCTCCTGTTCTAATTATTCATTTATTTCATATCTTGTCATACACCTCATGAAGATCTTTAATTCAGAACTCAAGATGTTCAGAGTACCCAAGGAGCTTCCACAACTGATGGCATCACCTGATAGGCTTGATGGGAGTGAAGAGGGTGAAGATGGGAGTGAGGAAGGTGGAGATAAAGGAGAACAAGTGCAAGAGCCTGAGGATAATGATGAGGATCTGAGTGATTAATTATTCATGACTTCAATGCATAACTGGTTCAAACAACATCTGAGAACTTAAGTGAAAATATGAGAATATTCCTAGAATAATGCTTTAACTTCCAGTCTCATATGAGAGCTGGGTTAATCTCACCCCCTGACCTAAACTTAAGCTCAGACGATGACTCTTAGATGAGAGGTCACTCAGGTGAGTACCAGTTGATATCCTATTTCAACTCAAAATTGATCTCGGATCAAACCCGTGACCGTGATGCAGAAGTTGGGTGATTCCAAGGTCCAAAGTCCATGGCGCTTGCACACTCGTACTCGTGTATACGTGCCCCTCTACCGTGTAGCTTCAGCACTTTCGGCTATCCCCAATAGCACCCCAAAGTCCTTAACGAAGCCCAGTGCTATCAACGGACCCCTCAGATCCAACGAAGTCAACCCTCCTCCAGGGTCCTGCGATCGCAGGGAGACATTCATTGCGTTAAACACTCCCACCGAACTCCTCATATCATTGGCTCACAGGATGCCAATACAGGCTTTTCAGGACCGACGAGTGCAAGTCACGTCTCGATATCTGTAACGTCGTCGAGCCGTTCGCCGCCCCCCCCTTCCTCATCGTGATGACGATGTCGCCGTGCTATCAAATGCGTCAAATTCCGACGCATTCAAAAGCTCGTACGTCCACCAACGTGAGCTCCTCGGTCATGATGCAACTTGTCTCAAAATGCGAGGGCGGGAGTGGGAGTGTACTCGGAGTCTGGCTGAATCGTATCAATCTATGAGAGCCAGGAAAAGTACTGTGTGACTCCACTCGCAAAGATGGGGTTGTAAGATTGAAGTGGGAGTCCAATCATTCACTAATGACGATGGCATGGTTTGGAAAATCCTTGAGGACAAGTGTGGGCTGTCAATGAGGACGCCCCAGGAACATTGAAGAGGAAGGCAAACATAGAGGTACATAAATGAAATTAATGAATATCAATGAACGACCGAGAAGTTGTTCAAAATAGCAACGAACAGGGTGATTAGATTGCTGGTGAAGGCTTCAGGGCAGAAATGATGCATCAGAGTGTCGATAGTTCAAAGTTACAGTTCCACCGCAACCACCGCAACCACCGCAACCACCATGTCGGCTCACACCCCACGGCCCCTCCACCTCGTAACAAGCTCAGCAACACCAACGCCCACCACCGATGTGTTTTCTTCGCCGTCCCCCCCATCCGGCTTTCGACACCCCAAGCGATATTCAATGACAGCTGCTATGACTTCTTCTTCACCGGTAAGCAACAGGACGGCACAAAGCAAGGCGGCGCGACGTCAGTCATCAATAGTCTATTTTCCACCGAATTCTACGGACAGCCCGCGTCGTGGATCCCTGGTACGGAGGAATTCGTTGGGGGAGTTGAATAAAGGGATGGCGTTGGCAGATGTGGGTGAGGGGTCATGGACAAGAGCCGGAGATAGGAGAAGTACAATGTCGCTGCCCGCCTCGTCTATGCTGGGGACAGACACTGCCCCTGGTACGCCAACGAGAGAGCGGCCCCCGCTGACTCTAACCGAAAAGTGCGTACTCTTGTACCTTGAGCACCATGAACAACTGTATTCATGTCACTGTCGTTTCTTGCAGGAACGCAGATCTCCTCCGGCTTATTGCGCAGAAGGAATCCAAGTGCCTCGAACTCAGGTCTCAACTCGCGATACACGAAGCAGAACTTGCTCAGTGTGCGTATGTCGTGCTCCAGCTTGTTCGACCCTACTCACATACCCTTCGTGCATATACTCAATCTTTCTCAGTGAAACGCCAGTGGGAGCGTATTGTGAACAGAGGAGTCGAGCGCGAACTCTGCTCCGCCCCAGTTAACGGCTTTCATGATTCCGGCAGTGTGGTCTTCGAAGGCATCAAAGAAGGCGTGCAAGGAGTGAGCCGGCTCTTAGCCGCCAGCTTCTCCACGTCGACGTCAGCTGGCCCCGCACTATCTCCAGTATCATCCAGACGGCAACCGAAATCACGACCACCTTCTCTCTCACACACGCTCAACCGGAACTCCCATTCCACGAAAGAATCAGACTCGTCTATATCCACGCACACTACTTCACGATCCGCAACGACAACAACGCGGTCCTCACACTCTTCCCAGTCATCATTCGGAGAAGAGTGTAATGGAATTGTGGAGGAATCTCAGAGTGCCGAAGCAGTCCTGGGGCAAGATGAGGACGAAGACGATCCCAATATCCAGGTTTTAATGGTGCGCGACACGGGAGCTACACCAACCATGAGCCCAAATCCTGAATTTCATCATCAACAGAAGCATAAACAAAGCCAGCGGCTTAGGAACTCACACCCCTCTGACGTTTCTGTATCACCTACATCAACACCATCGAAATTGATAGGCAGGGTAGACGGAGAGACATGGTCATCCGATGTCCAATCCACGACTACGACAGCGCACCGTCGGAAATCGCGTGAGGCAGCACGACTTGACTTTGAACACCTCGACTTCTCGACGCTATCCCCTTCCGTTCTTCTCTCCCCACCTTCGATCTCCCGCAACAGTACAAGTCCCGCATCGTCTCCTCGGCCAGGAGGGTCACCTTTACCCTCTTATCTTGAAGCCAATAAGAATAGTACAGCTAATTCCAGGTCAAATTCGTCACCAAGTTTGGGTGGACTGGCACCAATGTCGTCAATACCGGGTCTTGGATCGATGGCGGCTGGTGTGGCTGTTTCGACGCCTGCTGTAGGTTCGTGGATGGATAGCGTAGGGAAGAAGCTAGGGAAATTGCAGAGAAGTTCGACGTGCGTTCTTCTTTCCTTCTCACCCTCCCGTTAACCTACTAATTCTTGATAGATTTTCAAAGAATCAGAAACGCGCATCACTACTCCTGGCAGACGTTTCACAGTCGATTGTGAGTGTATTGGCACCTCCAAGCTCCGTTACTCCAAGCCTAAGTGGAAATGGGACACCTAACGGAACGGAGTCTTCAAACCCAATATTGCCTGCTGCTTCGCCGAATCCTAGTGTGTCGAGATCGTTGTTGGATGATGAAGATGACGAGACTGCGAGGCTTGGTGCAACGGTGTTACAACCCACCGCCAGTTCCTCGCCAGCGACAAAAGCGGATCCGCTGAACGGGAAGGAGGAGGAAGATGATGAGGAGTGGAACTGGTGATCACTGAAACTCTCAGCACTCGACGTTCATTAATGTAGACAGGCGCGCATTTTCGCATTCATTCATTCATGCTTTCGTTCTTTTCCCATTTTCTTGCTCGGTTCGTTTTCATGACTCCTAGTTTTTGCAAGCTGCTTTAGTGTACGATTTCGCCGTATTTAGCTGTGTTGGTGTCTTCTTTCTTCTTGGTGTCTTCTTTCTTCTTGGTGTCTTCTTTCTTCTTGGTGTCTTCTTCCTTTTCTTGGTGTCTGATGGTTGCTTTCTCCACGTTGTGATACAGCATTTGCGTCATGAACATTGCATCTCCTACATACCATACCCAGTTCTTCGTACATACATACATTACCAGGCTGTGTCAGACACTCGTTGGTAGTGGGATACACCGGGATCCCGTGATGTTCCCATGGCTAGCGTGGTCGGCCTACTGTATCTGACATTACGGTGTCAAAACTATCCCAAGGACGGACGGCGGAACCATTTACTACAGTGTCTGCACGAGTCACTCTAGCCACTCGCGCATCCAGGTTTCTCTTCGCGTCGTGAAGTCTATTAATTTGTCATATATCTTGAGTTCAGATGAGCTAGGAACACGGTGATTAACACGACAAGCTGGCTACTTCGGGTGGCTTTTGTTATCGCCCCTTCATTCTGAGCTGGTGAAATAGTTACAACATTTCATGGACTGAACGCAAGGAACTTGTCATGGCAAGATCAGCGAACTCTCCGGTGAATAACCCCGGCTTCCTCTTGTCGACGGGCCAGTTTCAAAACCTAATAGTTGGCTCACGGACGGTAGGTCATGAATAATGATGGAGATTCGTTAGTCAATATATGTACTGAAGCTCCAAAGACGTCCCCGCATTGACAGTTAATACCTATTTCCAAGTTTGTTTGAAAAGGTCCGCGCCCCGTTCCGCAATGAAATACACCGCTGCTTGTGTATGCGCAGCCGGTATATACGGCTTCCGAGACCTTTTTCAGTGTATCGTCACCGTACCAACAATCGGAGTGCTTACTATAATTGACGTGTCAATGACCCTCAGCCCAATCAACCCCTTTCACTTTCGAATCCGGATCCACAACACCCCAATTCCGCACCTTTCGGCGACATCGCAGCCGTCCCGACAGGGTTCCACGCTGAGTCTGCGATCTCTCTTATAGCATTCTCTGGCAGTTTCGGAGTCTGTGGAAGCATTGGGCAAAGGGCCACCAGGATGCCGGTTATAGAATTCTCTGAGAGCGGGTGCAGAGATGAAGTCGCCTGGAGGTTTTCATACCGTCGAGAGTGGCGAGGATGTCGAATGCCCAGGATGGTCATAGAAATTCGGGTTGATTAGCGGGGGATTCGAGGGGGGTCGGAGGAGTGCAGGGCCATTGTAGCCACCTGTAGTACCATAGTTCATGTTAGTGAAAGTTGGTTAATATGGATAATTCAATATACGGGATAAGGGATTGATGAGATAGAGGTGGGCACCCCCCGCGGTGTTAGTTGCCTAGCGTTGAGTATCAACCACTGGTTGTGGATGCAGTGAAGGAAGTTGACTTGCCCCTACAGTCATCTCAATATGAGGAGCGGTAGGGCCAGACGAGGTACCAGGGAACTCTTCGAAAATGGGCGAATCATCTGGTATCCGGACCCAGCCCAGGTGGTCATCTCGAACTAATGCGATGTAAGGTCCAGATCTGTTTTTCTCCCAAAGTGCTAGGGCTTGAGCCTGCAGTTCCGCATCGAAACTCAGGCTGGAAGAGTTCTGCATTACTAAGGGCATGTAAAATACGGGAACCTTGGGGGGAGCCTGTCACCTAGATGTTCGCTGTAACTCCCCCATCTTGTCTCTTTTCGTGCCCCACGCTCTCACTCCAGCGTGCATTTCAGCTCCATTTAATCACCCTTCCAGTTTTAGCTTTCTCTTCTTTTCTTGGGTAGTAATGCCTTACGTTTTAAGTATCCCGCTAAATAGCGGGACTATGAGTTCTGCCAAGCGAGGCCGCTGGCATACAGCATGGAATCATAGTTGGGGTCCGAGAGCCATTCCATGATTTAGTCTCTAAGATTTTTGCGAGTGTCAGGATGGTAACATGGGAGGGGGTGCCAAGCGGGCCCAACAAGGGGGTTCTTCTCGGCTCAAGTATAGCTAATCATTAGATGTGTCGAGAAATATTGCTTATCTGGCCAAAGTCGAGAATCCGAACAAGAAGTTCGACATTGATCATGTTTGAGTCACAAACAAGGATGTTCTGGTGCTGGGGAAAAAACAAGTATGTAGTGGAGCTAAGTACATTGGGGGGGCGCTCTAAGGTTACTGCCAAGAATATCGGCAAGAGTCCTATGGAGAAACCTCCGGTCAACCAAGAGGATTGACACTCATATAGATATCTGCATTGTTGGGGAGGACTATCCGCCTAGTGCCCGCACAGCCTTGCGAAAAGGTGTCATCCAAAGGAGTGAAATCGGTTTTTTTTGTTTTTGAAGCGAGACACAGTAGACTTCAACTTTTGAAATAGGGGCATGGTGAGTTGTCCAGCGAGCTGGCTTAACGGTTATATGCTTCCTCATGGTTAGTTTTCCTCAGCCACATGTAACGCGATCCCGGATATTTATTCCAGAAACATGACAGCGGCTCAGTTATCTCTCGATGCAAGCGCTTCAATGGATTGGCAACTGGCGGGTGATCGGGGTGTCCGGGGTCGAAGTGCCGGACCATTACTGCTGTTCATTTAACACCACACTAGGTCTGCTTGTATACCCTTCCCTCTTCTCTCTGCGCTCTCCCTGGATGCATATCCTGTGAAAGATAATATAACATTAACCACACCTAGACCTTAGAGAACTTAATCCCCAACGTATAGATGGGACAAGAGGATGGATCCACCAATGGGGATTCGGGAGCTGTGAAAGCTGCGAAGGATATACTCTTCGGTGGCGTACGTCCCTACCTTCTAATACTTGACGTCAAGGACTAACGGACACTGCAGATCGCAGGGATGGTGTCGAAGGTGTTCGAACACCCATTCGACCTTACGAAGGTTCGGCTACAGGCACAAGTATTAGATGCCACAGCAAGGTTTAACGGACCCTTGGATTGCTTGTACAAGACATGGAAGTATGAGGGCTTCCGTGGGCTGTACCGCGTGAGTGTCCTCTGCTCCATTCCGCCTCCGTACGCCTACTCAAATGTGTGGATCCTTACAGGGTTTACCAGCCCCAGTAGCGGGTGCCACGGCGGAGAACGCCTCACTCTTCCTTTCATACCGCGAACTGCAGAATGTCATCCGAAGTCTCACAGGCAAGGACGCAGAGTATCAACTGCCACTTGGACAACTGATGATTGCCGCTGCCGGAGCTGGCACTGTCACAAGTTTCATTTTGTGAGGTTCTCCGCCTTCGCTCTCCATGGCTTTCTTTATTCACTGTATACAGAACACCGGTAGAGCTTGTGAAATGTAAAATGCAGGTCCAACAACTAGCTGCACAATCCTCACCTGCTGCACCTGCCGGAGTTGCCCCGGCGACGGCAACAACTGCTGCTGTTGGCGGAATACCCTCAACCGTGACCCATATCTCCACCAACCCCAAACCACCAGGTCCAATCGCAGTTCTCACTTCGGTCCTTCGTACGACAGGCATCCGTGGCCTCTGGTTAGGTCAGACAGGCACCCTAATCCGAGAAACAGGAGGTGGCGCAGCGTGGTTCGGTACCAAAGAATACGTGGCATATCTCCTCGTTCGTAACCGTCTCCATGACCAAGGTCTTTCTACCGACCCAGAGTCCGTGAGGGCACATACGAAGGAGCTAAAGGCGTGGGAGTCGGCCGTGTCCGGCGCATGTGCTGGTGCGATGTTCAACTTTGTCATGTTCCCGGCAGATACGGTGAAGAGTGCAATGCAAACTGAAGAGGAATTGAGACCTACCAGTGGAATGGCGAATGGGGGGCCGAAGCGGACATTTTGGGGTACGTTCGGGGAGATGTATCGGAAAGGAGGAATCAGAGGGTTATATGCTGGCTGTGGAATCACTGTCGCGAGATCGATACCCAGCAGTGCAATTATTTTCTTGACTTTCGATGGGCTGACCAAATACTTTGGGTGATTCCGAGGATATGGTCTAGAATTGTATCTATATCGAGGCTATTGGGGTCTGCCTCTCATGTTTATAGAACTTGGACATTAGATTTCTTCTCGGCGCAAATATTCTTGGAACACTGTTCCGGGTGTCGATAATCCAGGTTCAGAGAAGGATAATTAAACGTTCAATATTACTGCGACGACCAGTCTGGCTAGTTTGCTTCGACAAAATCCTGCACAACCTCCAGCTGAACCCTTTCACATAAACGGCCTCACCATTAATAACGATGGCTAACCCCGGGAGTACAGGCGGCCGCCTCCAAACTTAGCCGCATCATCCCAAGCCTCCAAGGATAAGCTTCAAAGCATTTACGCGCTGGGTTGGACAAGCGAAAATACGTTTGACGTAGGGTTGACATACGTGTGAGTACGAAAAGTCGCGGAGTGCTGAGAAACGTAAGAAAGGAAAGCCAAATGACCCACTTTTGTGTCGCTAAACACCCGACTTAGGCGACGAAGACGAACGCCTACTCGCTTGTGGAAGGGTGGGGGAAACGGAGAAACAGGCGTGAGAATAAGTAATTAATCAGGTTGGAATATTGGAAGGAAGTCGACAGCCATGTCGACGAGGTGCGAACTGACCGCCCCGGAGCTTCGGGTGTCGATGCGAGTGGCAATCCTCTCGGTGGATCCCTCCATCACAGGTCGAAAGCTCCTCCATAGGATTCTTTCCGATACTCATGACAATAACCTTAGAGCCTCCCCGTGTAACTACACTACAAACTTCTCTTTTCTCTAACGGTCTGGGTCACCGTCACAGCATCTTGTTCAGATTCTCGACTCTGGTCAGACAGGTAATGCTTCTCGACACGCTTCAGTGATCATCACCCTCATGGATCCATCAGTTATCCACTTGTTCGAACAAAAAGGAATCCCTGGTGCTGAAGTAGATTCGTCCGTTCGGCACGCCCCTCCCAAATGCCATCTCGAGACTCGCAAAGATCTTCGAGGCTGAATCACAGCATGGCTCTCGGATCCTAGTCATGACTGGGAGATGCTTTGGCTTTTGGGTCCTGCTGACGTTGGAAAATCCTCCGTTGCGCAAACAAGGCAACGGGTTGCCTCGGTGCTGCCTTTTTCTTCTCGAGGCTTGATGATCATTACCAGATATTACATGAACACTACCTGATAAGAACGCAAGATCGCGCTTGGCTATTAGCCGATTTACTTCAAAAGCTTGCTGGGGATCAGGTCGCCCTAGTCCATGATGATGATGTTGACCTGGTTGTTGGAGAATTCCGTCAATTTGAGTCCCGTCACCTTATAGATGTTGGAGGGGATTTGATTGAGTTTATCAACTGGCTTCAACCATCTGGTGAGTGTCACCCTTACTGCTGTGTCATTCGAAAATCAATACAACGTCGATCAGGAAGAGCGTCGTGGATCACTTCTCCACTGTCAATCGAATTCACAAATTGATTATAATCTCATCAAGGGTGCTCTTCTCGCCGATCGAAGTGAGATCAAGTCCTTTTTTCCTTTCGTATATCTATGATGTGCCTTCCCGAATTGGATTCCTATCTGAACATAATCCGTGCCAAAGACTCATCGCATGTCCTCCGGATGTGTATCACATAGGGTGTTCTTCCTTTGTGTAGGGGAGTCCACGTGTCTTATTAAACCATTCAAGCGTACGTATTGAAAACTCTGCAAGAAGAATGCTAGCGCGGTCCTGACCATTAGTCACTGTGGTTCGTAGCCATATAGAAACGTCCAAAGAGTCAAAGCGATGATAAAGTAAACGGACAGGTCGAAGAAAAGAGATTCAAAAGAGAGTGGTGAATCAAGAGGGTCGTGAGGTTGGAAAGTGGGTTTCGGGGTATCAGGTAACAAGAAAATGAGTACTTCTGGACAGGCGGCTTTATGTATGGATGCTGCATAATGCCCGATTTCGCGTGTACTGCAGGGAGAGCATGGAGGAGAAAAGAAAAAGGAAGGTAATTAAACCAGGGTGAGACGAAGAATGCAGGGAATTTGTGCGCACAACATAAAACAGGTACCGCAGTGCTGGGAGCAAAAGACATAATGGAGGTCTGCCTAGACAGGAGACAATGGGAAAATAAGAAAGGAGGGATTAAAATGCAGATTTCCATAGGCGGGTCGTATGCGAGTGCGTGTAGAGCAAAGGAACTGTGAACGAGGTACCGCTAGTTGCAGATTGTTCAGGGTGTAAATGACCAGCGAGCTCGCCCAGGGGCAGGGGGGGGGGAGGGTTGATAACAGAGACATATACCTGGCCGGGATGGAATGGAGACTCGGAACACGTACCATTCCCAGGTTTGTGGAAGGCACATTGTGTGTCCACTACTTAAGGTTTTCAGGCAAACGGCATGGTTCGTCAATCGCCCTTCATTAATTCATCGTCCACACTCTTTTGAGGACGTCGCATCAAGCGTGCACTGCCGAAATTGAGCTGAATGACAACCAGAAGGGAGCAAGTTTCGTCCAGGGGGATCTGCAAAGCAATGTTCAGATGTAAGGCCATCAACAAAGTCTCTGACAAAGTCCAACGCAACAATGTCCCATAATTCCGGGGTATTCCAAGTCACTGATCGCCAGTGGGTGGAAACAGCTCCGAGATCAAAACTGCGAACGAGTCCTTGGCGTCCTTTGTTGGAATGATACCCAAAGCGTGGACAAGGTTTGAAGCGTACATGATGCTGTCGATACTTTCGGATTGAGCGGATATGATCTCCGGTTGAGGAAAAGTTTGTGTCTCCTTGCAAGAGGAGAGATGGTCTACCAGGAGTATATCTTTACTAGGGATTAAGCAAGTAATGTTTTGCGCCTCACCTACCTCCTCTGTTTCTCCTCCGAACGGTCCAGCAGCTAAAGTCCCACTCCCACAGCGATAGATCCAAGTATTTCATCGTTTTATTCATACCACCAGAAAAAGAAGCTATTTACTAGATCACAGGAGAAAAAAAAAAAAAAAGAGACTAAGTTTACAAAAAAAACAGACGCACTACTACTACTACTACTAACTAAACACGTAGCGAATTCTTTCAGGAGACCATTTCAAGTATGACGATACGGAAAAGCAAGTTCAGAAAAAAAGGTATAAAGGAACGAGGAGACGGAGAGGAGGGGGAGCTTTCACGATTAATGATTCAGCGATGGTAAGATGTGCGAGGGAAAGGGAGAAACGCAACGAAAAAAATTGGAAGAGCCATAGGGATCAAGGTCATCGGAAAAAGTAGCGGCTGGCGTGGGTGGCACTAACCCAGGGGAGGGAGGGGGGGGCTCGAAACAGTCCAAACAAAAAAATAGGAAATGGAGGAATGAGTGTGTATATATGGACGTGTATGTCAGTGTATATATATGCCAAAAGAAATGCCAGTATCAAACCAAGCCAAGACCAATGCAATCCACAAACCAAGCCATCTCACCCCTTTAATGCCTCCTACCCGCACCACTCCCCTTCCCCAACGTCAAGCTTCTCATACTCTCCTCCAAGAGTTCACCCACAGAACACTTCACATCCTCACCACACCGTCTCTTCGGTCCCTCTCTACTGGTGGCGTCAACAGCCGAAGAAGACGCTGCAGGGACAACCGGGGTGGACATGGCAGGCGCAGGCTCAACATCAACAACCTTCACGACAGCCTTACCCTCCAACACCTTCCTAACCTTATCCGCATCCCAGTTCCTACTCATAGTGGTGGAGCTGGAGGAAGATGGAGAGGAAGACGGGGAAGAAGAACCGGAAAAAGCATCCCAAAACGCGTTTCCGAGTTTCTTGAATAAAGTCTGTGAAGCGACAACAGCCAATACTGCCGCCTGCGCTTCTTTCTCCCTTTCCCTCTGCGACTGAGTTTGAGAATTGGAAGAAGACGAAGGGGGTAAAACTTTTGTGGACTGTGCGCCCAACCTTGGTGATGCAGGAGGTGTAAGCAGCCCAAATGGACTTGTCGTGGATGGGGTGTGTTTGCCCGAAAGGAGTGTCGAAAGCGTACTTCCCAATCCAGTGTTTGGAGACAGAGCAGCTTTGGGCGACAGATGAGGTGCCAAGTACGCTGGGCGCAATGCTGCAGCGGCTCCAGTGAGCGGTGAATGATGTTGCTGGGATTGGTGTTGATGCTGTTGCGCGATGTGCTGTTGGTGTGCATGATGCTGGGCTGCCATCTTGCCCCACAGTTGCATCCGATAACTAAACGAGATAGTCAGCATTACACATATCTAATACGAAAACAAGAGAGGAAAACGTACGCATCGAGTGACTTCATGGTGAATAAATTTGCATCCGCAAAGGCCTCAAACCCATTCAACCTCTCCTTCTCCTCTTCCTTCTTCACGATCGTCGCCTTGCCAGCGACACCGGCTCCGATAGCATTCATCAACGGGTTGATGTTTGCGCCAGCACTATCACCCAATACCTTCTTGCCATTGAAGCCCCACAGACCTACGTTGATTTCAGGCACAAGGGCAGTGTGTACGGGCGTGATACCGCCCATGCCACCCATGAGTGATTGATGCTGACCACCCCAGAAACCACGTGACATCGGTGATGAGGGGAGGTCTTTCTGAGTGTTGGGCGCGAAGGGGTTGGCGGCAGTGTTCGTGGACACCGTGGCGTTCGACTGTTGATGGGGTGAAGGTGTAGCAGGGGGTGAAGGTACCGCGCCCTCGGTTGAGGTAGTGCCGGGTGTGGCAGGTGTAGTCGCAGCTGTGGCAGCGGCGGGTAAACCAACAGGCAAAGGAGCGGGTGGAGGAAGGTTGAGCGACGGTAAATCCGCAGCACCCCTGCCCTGTAACAAAACTTTCTTCAAAGCTTCTATCTCCTGTCTCAAGGCGAGATTCTCGGATTGAGTTGATCCAAGCTCAGATCGGATGGCTTCTAAGAGTCTATCACGTTCGGCGATATCGCCTTCGAGTGTCGAAATATATTCTAATCACAAATGTGAGTGAGTGGCCAGCGTCAAAAAAACAAATATGATGTGAACGAACCCTTTCGCCTAACTCTAAAGTTCCTAGCACTGATCTTGTTGCGGAGTTGACGCTTCTCCTTGCTAGTCATCTTTGCAAAGACCTCAGGTGAAGGACGCCAGTCTTGAGGAACATCGTCGTCGTCGTCATCGTCTTCGCCATCAGCCTTGTTCTTGCCTTTTTTGGAAGCGGCGGCTTTGAGGATGGTCGGAGGTTTGGGAAGGCCCCTGGTCGTCGGAGTTGTCGTTGTGGCTGTGGCGGACGACGAGGGAGGAGAATTACTGGCGGTTGGAAGGGTGGCAAGAGTCGCACCATGGGCGCTTGATGAAAATACTGCGGATGAGATAGCATTCTCCTTGTCGCGGTGAAGAGGGCCAACAGCCGTTTTCTTGACGACACCTCCACTCTGCACTGTTCCCCTACGAGCCTTGCCGTGTCCACCCACCTTGATGGGGGCAATGGTCAAAGTCAGCTTTTCGCGCTCTTTTTCCTTTTCCGCAGGCGCGGGGGTAGGAGTGGATGCGGGGGCACCAGAGGCGGCAGGGGACGAGCCAGCACTGCTGCCTTGGCTGCTATGCTCGTCATCGCCCTCATGGGCGCCTTCCTCCTCATCGAAATCACTGATTGGGGCTGTGGAGGCGGGTGTGCCAACGAGCTGTGGATCGATGGCCATTTGATGGTGGGGTTCCTCTTGGATGGGTGCGATGGGCATGTTGAGGCCCATTTCGATAGCCATATTCATGTTGAGACCAGGCATACCGCTCATGGAGCCGTATCCGAGGTCCATGGGGAGTGAATAGCCACTCATGGAGTGATCGAGAGCTGAAGAACCGACGCTTAGATAGTCAAACGGCGACGCATTGAGGGGATCGATGACTTTTAGATCGTCATCGAAGAGGAAAGAGGGGACAAGGCCGTCGCCGGCGTCGTGAAAGTTTGGGGCTGGGGCGGACTGGGGCGGGGTAAGGAGGCCCTGTTCTGGCGAAGAGGGCGAGGAAAGGGCGGATGGAGGAGAGGAGGACTGTGTCTGGGCAAAGAGATCAGTGTTAAGGAACTGGTCGATGTCGAGGGCGTTGTCTGCGAGCATTGGGCAGGTGCCTAAGTTTTGTTTTGGTGCAAGGCTCAGCAAACTCGCTCAACAAGAGAAACCAAAGAGCCGAGGATTACATAAGCGGCCGCTTGCTTGCGTGGCCTGGCTTCGATCGTATTCCGCACTCTTCCCGCGCACAGCCACTAGTAATGACATCCAGTCTCTACATCGTAGAATCGAAACCGACATGGTTCCTGTTCCTCGCTGCTCATCCCCTGCCCCTGCTTCCGTACACTCCACCGCACTCGCACAACACGTTCCTCTTCTTCCTCTTCAGAGTGCGTCTGCGCATCTCCAACTATCGGCGACCGAAACCGAATTCCTTTCTTCACCGCGTACTCAATCTTCACTCCCTCCCTATCCTTACTACCCTCCGTAGAAGTTCCTTCTCGGCCTTGGTTCAGGTCAATCATCCCCGCATATCCACCACCTGCGAATTCATCAGTGTAAATAGTTAATCATCGTCCCAAAGGAAACGAGCTTGTCAATAAAAAAAACAAATGAACAACTCATGTTCGAATCCACAACAGAATTGAACAAATCAGGTCCAAGAGGATTGAAAAAGAAAAAAAAAGAAAGAAAAAAGAAAGAAAGAAAACCAAGTGAAATGAACAAGGGGGAAAACGTATATTCCAAAATAGAACATCCCCGAAAATAACATCAGCCAATGACACCCAGCGAAATGACACTCAGCGAAGGACTGCCCTTCACCCTCTCTCCCCGCCGAGAACGGGAATCCCCCAATCATTGACATGGTACGGGCCGTGCGATCGTCAGGGCTCGACAAAAATGAGAAAAGGGCTTCCCAGTTGGGAACCCTCAAGAACTCTCGGCTCTCCCACATAGGGCTCGACATTGACACCTGCAATTCCGAAACTCGGAAAAACCGACCCATTTCCCATCAGCTTGACTCGTTTCGACGCCATGGGGCGGTTTAGAATGTTCGTTCGTCCCGTGCTTTAGGATCCAACCTCCTTCAAAGAGCTTGCCGAGGATGTCTCAGAACGAGATTGTGAGTCAGCATTCTCGGCACCGACCTATCGTATTCCAATTTGTCGTCTGGTCTTGTCACGACTACAGGGCCCGGCCTTGCTTGTGCAGCCTTTGATGGACAGAGCCGCAGTCACGAGAACACCATATGCCCACGCCACGCTGGGCGGCCCTCAATGGCTCGACTGGTCAGCAGTCCAATCTATCTCCAACCGCCTTCGAAAAGCTGTGCTCTGTGATAGTGACATTAGAAATGATCAAGTCCAACGGGTCCGGACAACGACCTCACCAACAGTTCTTTGACCCCGCCATAAACCATACTCCTCGACCCCTGAAGTTCTCAACCCGAACCATATCTCGACCCAAAACAATCAAGCCGAACCACAGTCACACGGTTCGTGCCAGATGGCCAATCGACATGTCGGTAGATATCGCACCAAGGGACAGATTTTCTATCGCTGTACAAAGGCCGCATTATCAAGCGCCCCCCCCTCTCCTCCCCCCATCCGTTTATAGATAAAGGGCCGAAAGACAACGTGAAATTGTGAACATGGCACCCGGTATCTCGAAGTCCCATTTCATAACACACAAAAACCCTCAACAACCTAAAATGAAAAGAGTTTCGTCAAATTAGTTTCACTCCCATCCCGCATCGAAAACAATAAAACCCACTCATGGAAGCACTCACAACCCCCCCCCCGCCCCAATATCAAGTTCTTCAACCAAAAACCCTTTGACAAAGTTTACACCACATCATCCGCACTACAATACTTTGGGTGAGAACTCCCTGCACTCACGCGGAGTTAAGTTAACGTACGTACAACACCCAATCACGAAACCTATGACCAACCAACCCAACACACGCTCCCTCATTCGGCAATGATCCGCAGGGTTATCAATAGATCCCCAAGCCGTCAAGTGAACAAGTGATCATGTACGGATGCACATAAATTCGTAAGGTCTGGTCCGTGGGGTAAAATGTACCATGGCAGGAAGTGAGGTAATATTGTAGTTCGGTGCTCGTGGTTCGCAAAAATGGGCAGCGTCGAGTTTGGAACCCAAATCCTGGTATTAAAGCCAGGGTCAAAAATAACCACAAGACCAGTTATCGCTGGCGCGATACACATGGCCATCCATCTCGTTCTCGTTCCATAAACCGTGACGTACACCTCCCAAGCTCCAGCCGTCCCTTTGCTCCCCTCCCCCCCCCCACCAACCCACCCACACCAAACGTACGCGGGGAAAAAAATTAAACAGATAGTACAAAAAACCAAACCAGAACAGAAAGAAAAGAACAGAAAGAAAGAAGAGAAAGAAAGCGAAATTATCTACCTTACAAAAAGACCGTAAACTCACCCATCCCAGGAACGACTTCATGCCTTGGTGGCCGTCCTCTCCTCGGTTTACAGGGTGCCAACTCTGCCTGAGTCTGTCCCGTCGAATCCCCTCCGGAGCTTCCGGTCACGCTCGAAGCCACTTTTGCCCCTTGTGACAATGGTGTATACGAACCCAAGGGTGGTGGTGGCGGCGGTGGTGGTTGACCAGATCCAGACACGGGAACTGGCAATATTGGCGAATTCTTATTAGAATTCGGACCATCCGACGAAGTATCCATGGGCGTAGCAGCCGCCTTGGCTTTTCCTTTCCCCTTCGGTCTTCCCCTCCCAGATGGAGGGTTGGTATTCATATTGGTATTCGAAGAACCGACGGAGTTTGTAGGTGGGTGGGGCGGAAGTGGCGGACATGTATAGGCTCCCGATGGTGGTCTGTTAGACACCTGTCTCATCGAGTCATACTCGTAATCATATTCATAATCGCGTAAACCCCGATGTGAAGGGACACGTTCCGGATGTTGAGGCGGGTGATGTGAAAGAGGGTGATGGTGAAGAGAAGGGGGTGGAGGGTGGTGAGGAGATGGTAGAACAGTAGTGCCAGCAACTCCAGGGCCAGTAAGTGATGTAGGATCCAAAGACTTCATCTCCTCGTCTCCATCACTGTCGACGTCACTCCGTCCTAATTCCCGTGCTTTTGTATGGGACAAATCTGTAAACGTCCGAAGAAATGGTAAGCCCCCCAGGTCAGACACAATTCAATCCCTTATCAGCTCCCCCCCACGAGAGCCCTTGAGGAGTACAGATCATAAAATGGATATTACGTACCAAAGTGTGTCCTTGCATCCGAAGTCGAACCGATATGAGTATATTCAGGCTGTAACGGCACCGACACAGTGGACTGAACCTGAGTAGGGCCACTGCCAGCGGCGTTCGTAGGCACCGACAATCTCGACCGGCCAGTCGACCCACCAACAGCCGGAATATGAAGGTTCGAAGACCCACTTGAAACTGGGGTATATGGTCCAGTCGCCACCGTCACGCCACTCGCCGTAGTTGATGAACTCGAAGGCCTGCCACGTCCTGAACAACTCAACGCCAACCCAACTCACTATAACCATTTCCCAAAAACCCCAAAAAACCAATAACGAACTCACCCAAATGCCCTTCATTCGACGCTAACATATACTGCGTCAAGTCCCCATTCTCTCCTACACACCCGCCACCGCCGTAGCCATGTGTAGGAGGTCCGTAAGCGTGAGTTGACGGAGATCGAACCCCAGGCACAACCGGAAGCATGATCCTTCCGTCCTCTGTCCGCGGGAACAACCTCGCAGAGAGGTGGCAGGATGAACACATACAACGTTCAGCCATTGGGTAGTGCTGCGATTCGCGGTGGATAGGGTGTCGTGGTTGACGGCCGCTAGGTCGATTCGGCTGGTGGTGGTGGTGCTGGGATTGATGGTGTTGGGGTTGGCCATGTGGGGTATGTTCTCGACTTGTTCGGCCAGAGCTTGCGGTAGAAGCTGAGGTAGAGCCTGAGGCTGAGATTGTGGGTCCCGAGGTTGAGTTTCCTTCCCGATCCATGATATATTCCAAGGAGATGGTGTGTTTGCCGCAGCTAACAATAAGCGCTTTCCAGTGTATTTCTTTTTCGGGCACCGGGCTGGGTGTCCGAAATGGTGGATGAAAGATGGAGAATGCCAAAAGTATGTGACAGCAGCACAAGGAGGAGGAAAAACCGTAAAGCAGTTGAGGGCCCGAGCGGTGGAGGAGAGAGACAAAGCGGTTGGCAAGAAAAGGAAGAGAGAAAAAGGAAGGGACAAGACGGCGGCTGATAGGGAAAAAAAGGGAGCTGTTGTTCGCTAGTTAACGTTCAACAGACCAGGTTAGTTTTTAGTTTGTGATATGTATGAATGATCTACCCTAGACTTGATGACTGATGGCTGTAAGGGAAAGTGAACGACACTATATTCGCATTCGGCAACCCGCCGCACGAGATAAGAATGCCGGAGTCAGTCCATACCAAGTCCATAAGAATGAAATATAAAAAACGTATCCCCGTCGGGGGTCCTGCGTTCCTTTCGGCAGTTCCATCATAATAGCGAAGTCCAGCTGGGCACTGTACATATGGTCCCTGCGTCCATCCCTGTGCCGTTTTATGTGTATATGTACGAGATGCAGGTTGGAGGTGGATCGTGGCATGATACGGGCCACTTTTCAATATGTAACTGGACCTGCACCAAGGTCACTCCAAGTCACAGAAACGGAAGCTGGCCCCTTTCTTTCCTTTTTCGTTTTCAATTGAATGTTAAATGACCCACCAACGAATTGAGCTGGCCTGGATGATGGCAGGAACCCCCCCCCCCCCCCCTACCCCCCACTCTCCCGCTCAACCCCTTCTAGATGGGATGATGATGATGCATACGAGATACCGTAGGCCATTCCTGAAGTCCAGAGGGCTTCATGGACTTGAAAATCCAAACTGGTTAGGACTCTTCGAGTCACAACGGTGGGCACCCGGAAACACGAATTAGGCGACAAGCTATCATGTCCAGATGCTCCATTGTCGAACAGATTTTTTCCATAAACGTCGCGGATTAGATCAAGCCGGGTGTCGCGCCATACACAGAAATAGCCTCTCTTCCGTAGGTCATGGGTGGGGAGGGGTCCGAAAGCAGGTACGCTGTCAATACTGATAACCACGAATGCGAACTGTCAATCAAATTGCTTATGTTATTGGCAACACCACGCGACTGTTAGAAACATTGGTGGTCACCCTGGACGTTCATTTCTGCTCAATTGTATTGCATGCACATTGCCAGCCTTTGCGAGTGTGGCATACCTTGAAACTTGTGTTTTCTCGGGAAAGGAAGGTGTGGAGAAGGAAAAGGCACAACATGCATCAACATCAGAGTCCACATCAAATCGGGACATTAATCCGCCGTCTCCGTTGCTAACATAACGAGGGTGATCCATCATTGATCTCATCTCCGTCTTTTAAAAACAGTTCCGTATTAACTCAGATGAATACTCTTGCCCATCATCTCTCCCTCTGTTCGAACTGGCACGGTCGCTGAAATGTTCGATTACCGTTTCTAGCATGATCACACAGTTCAGGAAATTCGAATCTTATCAATTATTTCGGAACCGCAAAAAGTTGGTGGATGAAACATCTATTTACCACATTCAGGTTCAGTATGGCCATAGAACGAAGGTGGTGAAACCCCACATGGCTCATGCCTAGTGAGAAAGCCGACCAGCGGAGTGTAAACGTTTCAGAGTCCCTGGTGTAGATCAGGTTAAGAAGCTCTTAGATGTCTCATCATTAGCCATCTCGGCATGTTGCATTTCTCGACCTGATAATGAGACACCGTGCTCCAGATGAGACCGTTCTTGGTGAACTACGTGGTTCCACCTATGAGGGGAAACAGGAAAGATCAGGAACAAGTTTACATTCAGGAATGTTAGCTGAAACTCGTAAACAAATAAACAAAGATCATGGGGCCGCCAGAGACACAGCTCCCGGGTAAGAATCGAGAATATGATAATGATAATGTCAGAGGTTAATGAGGGTAGACGAGACACTGAACCACAAGGGGGTAATAGATCAAGCTTGGGTAATATTTGCTGACATCGAGCCCTCCGAAGCGGACTTCGCGACGGATACCATTTTGTCTAAAAAAAGCAGTGACAATCGGCTCGACCGCACTCCAGCTTGCACCTTCTGAGAAGCCTACTTCATAAGTAAATAGCCTACCACGGGACCCTACTACGAACCAATAACCACGTTGCAGCAACCTGAGTACCTGAGTACCTTGTATGATTCTAGAACCCGCCATCAGTGACGACTATGCACTTAAAACTCAAATTCTCACTCATACACGCACTTGTGGCGGTAGGAAAAAAACAATCACCCGCGTCAGACAGAGTAAACGCCCTAAGCATCCCAAACCGATCGACGTTGCACCGAAGAAGTAGCGTAGACTTCGGTTGATAGCATAGCTCCTGTTGTTCCAAATTCGTAGTGTTATGTGATGCGAGATTCCATGGCAAGGGTTTTCCCCAGAGGAACGAGCCGGTACACTTTTTCGTCGTTATATTTATGACTGTGAAGCCGCGGAAATGTATGATTATGTTATGAGATGTCAGGAGGGGGGACTTTCGTAACAACTATGAGCGATCAGATGATCTGAAGGGTTGACTATTAAAAGTTCAGTGTAAACCTTGGTAGCAAAGTTGCGCGATTGAATAGGTGACAAACGGCCGTGAACGGTGTCTCAGATTGAGCACATGTCCTGGAAAGCTGGGAGCTTCCGTGCGGTAGGGAGCTGAAGGGAGTAAAGGAAAACTCACTACCAGGAGGAAGCTGCCGGCATAGCCAAGGGATCTACCTGTCCTTGTCCCTGACAAAGCTACCCCAAGCGCTAGGAGACTCGACTGGGAATGAAGTATAATATAGCTCCTCAGCAGTGCGGAGGCCATGATGAGGAGTGGATAGGTAGTGATCCAATCGACGGCACGCCGGTCATGCTGGGGCGGGGGGGGGGGGGTGAGGCGACGAGTCGGGTCTAGCATCACGGGTGTAATATTACTGGCAGCCGTGACTGCAGAATGTGGGAAATTCTCTTGCGAATTAATGAGAGGAAACATTAGTGCCTCTGCAAAAGTAGGAATGAAAGTGGTACAGGTGTGGAACGGATAGTAGTGGGTTAGACCTGAAGGGAATTTGTGGGATTGGAATTAAAGTATTGGGGGGCATCGACCGCATTGCGCTGCTTACCACACGATACTCACGTACCTGCAGAGAGGGTAAGTAACGAGAGTGAGTATACAAAGGCGAGCATCGCGCAGTGAGTGCAAACTATAAACTGATTTTCTATTTTTAGTTCGGTGGCTGTGTATCAAGGGAAGTTCCACAAAGAGTGGGGAGCGGGTTCAGGTGAGTAGCATCCAGATTGGCTAAACCCATACGCCTTTCTGGCAGGACAACCTAAACCCCCGACCGCTCAGCGTCACTTGGAGTCCAAGCTCCGAACTCAAACCACCTTCTTTCCCCCTAGGCGAGTCCAGCCGAAGGTTCCTGGGTGGAAAAAGCTCGGACTCGATCTAGTAGCCGTTTGTCTGGGTTGTCTTGGTCGATGGTCACGGCTATGGCACGCACAGCCCAAGTAGGCAATCCCGCCTTGGTTGCGTATTGGCAATGACAATGTCTCAACGTCATCGGACGGGCTGAAAGTTTCACTTGGGCCCTGATCTCGGCTCTCCAGGGGTTCATGACGGGCGTACATAGAACTTGTTACTGCAGGTCCCTGGGATCCCCTGTGGTGTTGGGCCCCTAGGCCCCGATGATACAGTACCGCCCGAGAAGCAGCCCCAGGATGAGCGACAAATGATTAAAAAAAACTTTTCTGCGTCGAGTAATTGTGGAGCGATGATCGGGTGAGACTTGAGCCGTTTGTGTTTGCAGTGATGTTCTATTGCAGACTTCGCGGGGGGCGTACAGCATAAGAGATTATTTTAGTAAGTAGTAGATCAGAATGAGGATCCAAAAAAAGGTTAAACCACTAGGAGGCGAAATGGATCTCTAATTTACGGGATCATTAATGCCGAGAAAGAAACAGATTAAGCATCCAAAAGTATCGTTCTTTACGGTGGGTCACTCAGCATCAAATCAGGCTTCGACCCAGGACTTCACGCCCAACCCCATCAAGTTAAACGTAAGGGGCAATACATCAGTGGCCAAGACGGCGATACCGGCATACACAATGACCTTGGTCAAAACTACAAACCTATTAGCATCTGTCCAACTACCTCGGGTCAAGGAAGGATACGTACCTTCAGCATCATAGTGCTTCACAGGCTCTCCCTTGGCTTCTTCATCCTCAAACTTGACTTGCACACCTCCATGGGCTTTCGTATCCCCATTCCCAGCCTTCTCACTCGCAACACCATTGACATTCCGCATCTTGACCTCCCCCTCCCTTCTCCCGCCCTTCATCGAATGACCATTTGCGACACCCTCATCCATATCAATACCCACATCCACCGCACTCGGTAGATCAATGACACTTGGAATAGGGTGTAAGACACCTAACCCCTGTGGCGTAACTGCAAATTCACTTGGCACGGATTTATACTCCGTCGCAGGGGTGTAGAAACGGCGATTGGGGAGCCGAAAAACGCGAGCGAGAAGACGGAAGGTTGGTGGAAGGATTAAGTGGAGGGTGGATTTAGCAAGAAGACGCCAGGTGAAGATTGCGAGGATACCTTACAGAGAAAGGGTAGTTAGCCTTATGAGGACGGACAGGAGATGAAGAAGAAGATGAGAAGGGGATTACCTATTGTCATTTTCAGAGCGGCTATGCTCCACCAAACGACGACGTCGGTCCACCCTCGGTCGACTTGCATCCACATCGATGAGACTGGGTCAAAGATCCAACCACTGCCGGGCATAACCAGTCCCCGTTTCACGATCGGGCCAAAAGATGAATTGGACACAGCCCATCTTCCAACAAGGGCACCGAAAAGGACGCTCGCGAATGCAATCGCATCTTCGAAGCATGGACAATCATCGACAGGTTGGGGATGCTGATTTACCAGTAGAAGACAAAGCGGCACAAGGATCAAGGGAACCTCCCATCCGCTACCCATTGCCCAATCCCACAGCCACTTTTCCAAACCTAATCCCCGCCCAAGGTAAACCGTATATGGCGAAGAAGCGAAATAAAAATGGAGAGGGCCAGGAAGAGTAAGGGTGATTGGGATCCCTTCCCATGAGCTATACGCCCACCATATACCTGTCCCGAGCACGACGCCCATTGCACAATCCGTGAAGGAATGCATGGCGGCGTATAAACGCCCAAAGACAATGGAAAAGGCGTAGAAGCCCAGGAACATGGTTAGAAGTGTGAATAAGGTTAGGGAGATAGTTGGGGCGGTTGTGCTTGAAGGTGGGTATGCGAGGTTGTAGACATGAGCAAAGAGAAAGAGAGCTATAGAGACACTGTTGGTGGAGTGAGTAGAAGGGAAGCCGTATTCAAGATGATGAGAACCCATGGCTCGAGAGGTATTAGACTGATTGAATGCAATATATATTGACAGATCTTACTTAGTCGTGTAACAGGAGGAGAGAATGGTCTTGGAGAGCAAAACAAATCCTTGACGACGGAGGAAAGATACACCCCCGTAGCGAGAACCATGAGCAGTCTGTGCAAGGCACTCTTCAGCACCCACCATAACCACTCCACTGGATGTTTAGATACGTACCCTCTTCCAAGATCTTCATACCCAAAGAAATAGCATGCTGGCAGAGCAGTCATGAAGAACGTGTGGGTCCCAAGGGAGGAAGTGTAGACGAAATAGGCATCTAGCCATGGTGTTCGAATCTTCTCCTGTTTTGGCGCGTCAACTCTGCCTCATTTTTGCAGTGTATGTCGATCCGGTCAACATACCTGCATCTTGGCTATGACATCCGACTCCCAACGCACTGTCTTGACGAGTGTTCGTCGCACAGCGGCTCTCCACCACGGCAGCATTGCCTCGTAGACATCCATAGGTAGCCGTCCCGGAATTAGGTCCTCCACTGATAGTCCTCCCTTTTCTCCTTTCAAACTGCTCCTTCTTGCATCGGGGGTTGTCTTTGGGTAAGGATTATGATCAAGGCTAGGTGCGGGGGAAGCAGAGCGGGAGGAAGACACGGAAGGAGGGTAGGAGACGGTGAAGTGGGCACCACCACCATTATGGTTGGATGTTTCTACAGCCATTGGGGGCGTAGAGGTTCAGAGGGAAGCCGTAGGATGCAGGCGAAGGGCAGAGATGGTTCCATGTCTTTCCTCCACCGTGTACATAATTCCTGTCGCCATGACGGATATAATTACCTTATGGAGAAGCGTACCGAGTGAAGCACCGTCACTCCGGCCGCTATTCGCTCTTAGGTTTGTTATCGTACGATGAACTGCACTCGAGGTTCCTGGCACTTTCTGCACTGTGGTTGTCTAAGACTCGTACAGTACTTTTACGAATTGTGACCCATGTCATTGCCATAAAGGTTTAATGTTCAGTCCCAGATCAGCGACTGCTCCGGTGACCCTTCCACCAAGTAGGACAGTAGGCAAGGCAAAGCCACTCCGCAACTCTGGTCCACATGAGCACACATCTGATACAACCGTGGCTCCAGCGCTTCATTTTAGGGTATCACAGGAACAACTTCTTACTCTGTGCACGCTTCGAATACACAGGGAATGGAGGTTAGTTTGTGTCTGCGCGAACCTGTCGAGCAGCCTCGCCCAGCACGATTACCACACCCCCATCACCACGCTCAGCCAGCCCTTACTTAAATTAAATGTCCTCGGGTAGATAAAATGATAAAAACAGCCGCACAAACCGTGCAAAATGAAGCACGGATCGGTGTGCAGGTGATCAACGGAGTGACCACGGGATTGTCAGCTGGTGCTTCACGCGACTGGGCATTATCACTCGAGCGTCGTAAGAACCCGAACCCGTGAGCTGCCTTGTGTATTCAATCATCATCGATGAGACCTTTCGATGGGGGTTTTCTCGCCTTCTAGCCACGGTTGATTCATTTTTGTTCCCTGCTTGTATATCTGGGTGTCAACGTAACCCCTTCCCCCCCACCCCTCCGTGTTATAAATGTCGTGGGTCCCGAGTCTGGTTCCTCTCTTCTCTCCTCCTTCTCTTCTCGTCTCCCCCACCCACCTCCGCTTGCGGTGCTCGCTGACCTGCCTTTGCTTGGCTCTGCACTCCCTGGCGCTCGGTTTACTCCCCCCTACCTGATATGTACTTGGTTGACTTGTCATCTGGTTTCAACGATCCATCTCTTCTCGCGCCGAAGTCTTTCAAATGACGCCATCCCCGTTGTGTTTCGGATATCCGACAGTTGAAAACAAACGGTTAACAGAAACCTCCCACACACACACATGCGTCGTCACTAATGGCCGCTTCGTCATTCCGCTACCTTCGGAACATCGACACCACAATCGGACTTGCAGGCTTTTTTTCTTCCCATTTGGCTACTTCCCCACCGTGACTAGCTGCACTGCAACTCCCCCCTCCTGCCCCCGTTAGTGACTCAATGGATAAACGGTTCCGCCAGCGCATGACGCAGACCCCCCGAACACAGCGGAATATGAATTTGGAGTTTGGAAAAGGAGCAGTGGCGCGGACAAAAGGTTTCTGCTCGGCATGGCGATCATTGTATCGATCTTATTGGAACGGAGAGTGTATCACGACAGATGAGGATTAACGCGGGTTGGGGTGTTGGGGATGGATGGATGGATGGATTATCAGTATGGTTGTGGTGGCCGAATGTTGGAGGTGGCGGATGATGGAGGTAAAACATTGTTAGGGAATTCCGGAGTGGTCATTCATATGGGGATAGCCCGCAGCAGAGGAGAAGTCGATGGAGGGCGTTTGTGACACACTGTGGCGGTGCGTATGTCCCTTTGTCATGTATCTTAGTTCTTCTCTTGCGTGCTTGGATCACAGGTGGCTGAATTGCATGTTGTGCCCAAGTATGGCGTAACCTTGGTGCGCCTCCTCGTGCCCGTTTCAAGGTCGGCTGCATTGCTGTCAGTGTTTAACGTTTAAGTCTTGCAATGCAAACCCTGTGCAAACGTGTTCGAGAAGCGACATCTCAGCATTCTAGAATCCATCAACATTCACTCTCACAAAAAGGTTACAAAGGGGAGGGGAGCTAGATGGACGCCACATATCGCTTTAGGTCGAAATACCTCATATCACCCATCACATGTCAACCATCTCACCATCCCGCCGGGCGACATCTTCCCCCCAATTCATTTCTCATCAAACAACCCCGCTTCATCTCCATCCATCCTGTCATCGAGAGATAGGCAATTCATGCTACTAACGATGTGAATGACATGACATACACGGGATAGGGTCAGCTTTATCTCTCTAGTACGCAACTTAATCATCATCACATCATCACATCATCACCATCAACAAACCTCATCCGCATTCTCACAGGTGCGCAGATCACGACAGAGTATTGATACAGTATCGCTTGCCTCTTCTATTCGTTTGGCACCGCACTACGGCCAGTCCCGCCCGCTTCGCGGGAGGGGGGGGTGATGCAGGTACATGCATCCATGTGCCCGCCATACCTACGGCCACCTGGGATGGAGAACTTTGTGTGTGTGGAAGCGAGAATGTCAGGGAGGTACCCTCCATCCCATACTTGCATCCCAAACCCATGAGTAAACTTTGGCGGCCGGGAAGCTTACCGTCTGGAATTCAGCGATGATTATCAGTTCATGGCAGCTGCGGTTTGTGGTTTGTTTGGGTGATACTTGCATCGACCAACCGATCGACCGACTGACCGAAGTGATGACGACGACCACCCCCCTCCCCCCCCCGTCAATGGTAAGTCAGGGTTCTGTAGAGATCCTTCCATGTACCCAGGCCAAGGCCATTCCAAATGGGATGGCTTGTCAGGGTTGGATGATTTCAATCAACCCATTCCTGTTTTTGGGATTTTTTTTTTGATTCGACATTTCGTAGTTTGGGTTTGGGTTGTTATTTCCTGTTTTGGTGGGAGATTGGCCGATTTTTGATTTTTTTTTCTGGGTTAATGCGTTTCAAATCAGGAGTCTTTTCAAGGGTTTATTCAATGAAGTGAGTAGTTTCTTTTCTTTTCTTTTTTTAAGTTTGGATCCGGTGTGTCAGGGATTGTTGTGTGGAATGTAATGTAATTGAGATGACAATTTTGTTATCGGGCAAGGGTTGCTGGCGTAATGATGGACACTGGAGGAGGAGGTGGTGGGGGAGTTTGGTCTATGTTTGCCAGGGGCGAGAAGGCATTCGACGTCGGTTACTGTTTTTATGGGTGAGTGTTTTGAAGGCGTAACTCGGCATGCTGAATCCACGTAGCAAGTCCGATAAGGTTCTGATATTTTATTTTTGGGTTGGGAGAGGATTTGAATCTTGAAAGGTGATGGATGGATGGATGGATGGATGGATGGATGGCAAAGAGGGGATGGATGGGTGACTAGGTTTGGGAAAGGAATGGCTAGTTAGCTGGCAGGCGCGTTTGGGAAGATGAAGGATCCCGGAGTGTGCGGAGCGAGTGTTAAGTGAGGGAAAGATAAGTGTTATTTTTCGTTCTGTTGTGCTTGACTGGACCTTTTTTGTTGTAAGGTGAAAAGGCAGTATGGTCTTCTGAAATGTGGCGACAGCTTGTCAAACCCATGGTACGCATGCACATGCGAACGAGATATTCATTTTCGACATGGTCTTTGGCTCTCTTGGGACTAGGACCTCGTGGTCACGCTTGGCATTGTGTCGCCGGTCATCGTACGATCAGTCGGAGGGGGGTTGCTCTTCGCTTTCATTCTTGGTTGCTCAATATCCCATATACGTCGCGACGACCGTGCCTTGGATTCATCCAGTCTCCCAGGTTGCTTTTTTCAAGTAGATTGATTCATTGGGACGTTGCAACCGGCCGGTGCGATTTGGGAAGCACCTCATAAGCGAAATATAATTTACCCTCAATAATTGTGAGCTGGCGATAACCGAGTGCGAAGTCGTGCCCCAATGAGGTAGACGGGGAATTGTTCGTGTAGAGGTGATCAGGAACGGCGCTTATGGTCTCGTCTAGTGGTCGGCGGCACATGGAATTTTCATCTTGAATAGTGAAGGGAGAGTTTGGCATTCAATTTGAAGGTTGGTATTACAATCAATGGATGTAATTTAGGAACCTTGCCACGGCAACAGTAATACGCTGCTGTAGCGGAAATGGAAGGCTTCCCGGCCTTTTGGTGTGGTTTTTTTGTATTGGTGCGTTAGTGCGCTGACGACCCTGAGTCACCGCGATGCCATTGATACTAGACGAGAAAAGAAAGATGAAATTGTGTGGGGATGGAGACGAGGAAAGGTTGTTATGGTGGTGACTTTGTGATAATGCGATGGTCGGTGCCGGGGATGACAAAAGGGGAATCGGGTTTATTTATTCTTGGCTACGGGGGGAGATTTGATTTGCCGGCAAGAATTGCGGCAGACCGAGAGGAGGGAAAAATCTGTTGTACCTATTCAAGGGGCCAAAGAGCGAGGAGGAGTTTATCAGGGATGGTCTGATATCCGGACTAGATTGTCCCTAGGTGATATGTTATTGGTCCGAGAGAATTACCTAAGGGATACATTAAATGGGTATCTAGGGTATGTACTGGCGGTGCCGAGCGCGAGAGCGGGGCGGCTGTGAGAGCGAGAGAAATTGGAAGAGTGTCGAGAGGAGGAGAGCGGGGGAGGGGAAGGAACATCGAAGGCAGGTGGGTGCGTGTGAAAGGGACAATGGGGGATGCGGGGTAAGGAGAAGCGGAGATAGAAGGGTATTTGGATGTGTTTTGAGGATCTGGATGGGATCTGTAGTGAGGGACCCCAGACATTCTCTGATATAGGGGGGTGCGTGGGACAGTTGGTTGTGATATAGGATAACAGGGAGGGAGGGGCAACAAGGGATCGGATAGCACACCAAACTCACTCACCCGTCCTCCAATGTCCTTCTTCTCGCCGTCCCAGTACGAACCTCAAGTGAGACAGAAGGGCTTCCAGCTGCCGTCCCCGGCTCCAGACCATAGCACATCCCCGCCTCCCCAACCCTCCACTCACGATCTCTTTGCCGTCGGCATGAACCACCATTCCTACATCACTGACCCATTCCGCAAGTTCCCCGCAGCCGACTCCGCCACTGCCGCCCTCGATTTCGGTGACGAGCTCGCTTCCCTTATTGACAGACCCAACTCGGCTTCTCAGCACCACGGTTCCAGAGCTGCAGCCGCCGCCGCAGGCTATGACGAACAGGGATACCACCGCCCACACAACATCTTTGACATCTCTGCGCCGACTTCGGCACACCAGCAACAGGCCCAGAACCAACCACCGCTTGCGTCTTCTGCCTCATCTACGGCATCGGCCTTCCCGCATGATCCCCCGGCAGTGTTCAACTCGACATTGCCTGCGTTGAATTCGTCGATGCGGTATGAACCCCATCCCGACCCCCCACAGCAGACCCATCCTCCCTCTAGTTTCCCCTCAAACCACTTCAACAGGCACACCCCGTCTCCCATTCACCATCCATCGTCACACCCCCATCATGCCACGAGCAGATCCAGGTCTCGCTCGCGGCCTCCCTCCAGTGGAGGAACCAGTGGTGGACCAGGGCCTGCACGGACCACAAGAACGAGGAGGAACAACAGCGTCAGCAGTACATCGCCTCCACCTCATGGTACTCGTCCGCAGGCAATCGTCATTCCAGGAACACACACTCATCACAGGATGGCTGCGAGCCTCGGAGGTGCAGTAGGTAGTCCTCTGAACGGCAACCAGGGCTGGTTCATGAATTCCCACTCGTCCGCGTCCGATTTCTCGCTCCCTACCCCTGATTCCCTGCACTCCCATGCTCACTCCCTACACTCCCATGCTCATTCGCATTCGCAATCTCATTCACACTCGCACCAGGGATATACCCCATTCTCCCTAAATTCTCCAACTGATATGCATCTTCCTCCCTTATCGCACTCCTTATCGCACGGCCACGGTATTCCTCTAGGAGGCGCCGGCAACGTGTCCAAGGATCCGCCTCATGGCCATCTCAGCTTATCATCCAGTATTGGTTCAAATGGTACCATTGTCAACGGTATTAACGGCCTTGGAATTGGCATGTCTCCCCCGCATTCGCACGCCGTTATCGGCTCTCCTCAGGGTGCCAGTGCCGTCTCTCAGGCGCAGACCGCCGCTGAGAAGCAGGCAGCCATCGCAAACGAGAAAAGGCGTAGGAGGAGAGAATCTCACAATGCTGTGGAGAGAAGACGTAGGGACAATATCAACGAAAAAATCAGTGAGCTGGCGACGTTGATTCCGGAGTGTATGCTTGACGTTAGTGAGTATATGCCCCTCGTTTTTCTCTTATCTCTCAGGTATATTGAGCGAGCTAGTAGGTAATTCTAATAATCCCCCAAACCTGGATGATCAGCTGTTATCTCCCATTTCACCTGTGGATGCTGTTCCCGGTCTCAAAAAGGAGGAGGACGGATCCACGCCGTCAGCAGCCGGCGAGCCAGGTGTTGTAAAAGCCAACAAGGGCATGATCCTCAGGAAGAGTGTCGAGTATATTCGGTGCGTTTTTTTCCGCTTCCTTTCCGGCCCCTCGGCACTTACTTATATGCGAATGCAGATACCTTCAGCAACTGGTGACAGCACAGGGCGCCCGAAACCGCGAGCTTGAGCAGGAGCTCAAGGCCTATCGTTCTGGTAACCCTCCTCCACCTCACTCTTCGGAGGGTGTACCTGAATCCCCCGAAGCCTCAACCGCTACTGCAAGTGGTGATGCCTCTTCTGGAGCGCAAGACGACATGGTCCTCGTACCTAATATTCCTACCGGCAACGGACAAGCCGGCTTCGGCTTTACTCTGCCTCCGACAAATGAAGACGAGGAAATGCCGGACGAATCGGTCCAGGGGCATGAGCGCGGAGAATCAGAAGGGAGCCTGAGTCCCGCTGCGAGTGGTGGGAGTGCTGAGGGTGAGGCGAATGGCTTGACTGCGGACCTGCAGGAAGAGAGAGGACGGTCGAGGGGTGTTGTCGGTGGCCGGAGAGGGCTGAATGGGAATATCGGAGAGGGGATTATGAATATGAACGTGGGGATGGTGGCGATGGAGACATGAGGCGATCGTCGGGTCAAAACCCCTTGCGGAGAACAGGGTGAAAAGGAAGAGAGAATCAGAGTTGTTTTTTTTTCGCTTTTTTTACTTCTTTTTCTGCGTTTGACGGGGAACGGATGCCTGCCCGCTCTTTTGGACCTCTCCTGACCCCCATGAGACGAACCACGTTCAACTCTTCACTTAATTTCGGCCGACCTATTTTGATTTCGGACTCATCCCCCCGACATCTTTCCATCAACTCCTAACCACCCCCGCTCCCCAACGACAAAGCTACCAACCGTAGTTCTGATGAGAACCGCGTTTCTGTTACGTTCACCTCTCCCTGTGTTTCACTTCTCCGTCCGTTCCGGCATTCCCTTTGGCCATTCCAGCATACCTTTCGCCGTTCAGCCTCAAAACACTGGTACTGATTATCCCGTAATCATGGTGGTGGTGCTACACATCGAGCGTTTCAGAAAATGACAGTAGCCCAAACATTCGTGGGTGTGGTTGTCCCGAATCTTGATGTTCCCGCCACTCTCGGCATCGCCTCTGTCAATTGACGTTAAGTAATGGGACTCGCTCCCCGCTTCGACTTGCGTCCCTAGATCTATCAAGATGCTCTCGTAGCTGAACTGAAGTGAAGGAGTTGATGTGGGTCATGTCGTCACTTGTCTGTCTCTCTCGCGCTGCGCCATTCGTTCAATCCTATCCGTGTGGTTTACGTCGTTCTCAACTTTTTTCGAATTGGTTCACAACTCTGTTCCCTTTTCTCGTACCATCTTTCCGCTTCGCGTCACTCACGGTCTTGCGTATCCCCTCTCCCGGTTCATGATTCTGGTTTTCCGCGCTGGCTCTGGTTTTTTTCCGCTTCACGCCAACATACTCTCCCTCGTCCTTCCCCAACATCCCCTGGATATCATGAAGCCGTACTTAACTACCTGCTCGCCTGTTTGCCCGCCGCCAGCCATCTCCCTTCATTCAGCTGTTACTCTTCAGATCCCTTTTCCACGCCCGATTGTGGAAGGGATGGGACGAATCAAAATGTGTTTTCGACCAAAAACCAGATCTGCAACCCCTGTTGGCGTTTGTTGTAGGTCCTGAGTTGTATCATATACGCATTTTCCTTTCTTATCTTTTTATGGTATCTCTTTTTTTTTCCCCTCCTTTTCCCCCCTCCCTCCCCCCCCCCCGGCCAACTTTTTATCCCCTTGTCTACCCGTCAGCTAGCTTGACTGACTGAAACCAATTGCTGAACGATGTTAGGATATCTGATATGTCAGTATCTATCTCGATATCCGTATGAATTATTTTTTCTTCCGTTCCATTTTGCCTTTTTTTTTTCTTTTTTTTGGCTCATGATCAAAGCATCCCTCACATTGGTGTTTGTGTACATGCGCATCCCCAAAGTTTTATTTCCTCTGTTTTTTTGATTTTTGATTTTTCATCTTGTATATTGTTCAATGATCACGGTGAGTGATCGAAATATGGCCCGTCTCGTGTTTCTTCTTTACCTCTCTCTCTCTGTTTGTATGCACAATCCATTCTCTTGCGTTGTTTGTATACCTATATGTAGCTCCTCCCCCTCCCCTCCCCCTCCCCAATCTTTCATATCATGTCTTTTTTCAAAGTGCTTCAAATCGATTTTATTTGAAGAGGTGTTAAGGAATTGAAGTAGCGTTTATGAGTTTGAAATGCGGCATCAGACCCTGGTGACGAGCTCGTAGGTGTGGAGAAAGCCTTAGGTTTGAAATCATTGCACGTGAAGAACCATGGGAGGAATATTTGTATTTGCTTATCATGGACATATAGCGCCCCGTCAGCCTGACCCTCCTCCCTCCATTTGTAACGGGATCTTTACTTGGATCAACTTGACATTGTTATACGAATTCTGAGTTGGTTTAGAGGACACTTTGAAAGTGGAAGACTTGCATCTCGCTAGGTCGTTGTGTATAGCACAACGTCCAGGGGTTAAATTCAAAACGACTCTTAACACATGACAATTTGTGAATGGGACAGTGAATATTTGAATATGCTGAAGCACTCGGCGTGGCGTTTTTTTTTTAAGAATTCAATACCTTTGGAACGACCCTGGTCCCCCATAGTTATCGTCTCGTATACGGGGCAGAGTCAGAAGCTTTTGCTGGATCCGGAGGAAGCATGATAGGTATCGCGACTTCGGCTCTCATAAGATCACTCACTACCTTTTGAGATCTCCGCGTGAAGTGGGCTTCGGTAAGGGCGTCTCATAAGCTTTGAGGAAAGGGTTTGCTTTAGGTGGCTTCTGGGCGTTGTGCGGATCGTGGAGCTTGTTATGAGGGGATATTCGGGGAAAGGAGAGAATCTAGCTAGTTGACAGCGGACTCCAAATCGAAGGTTTTTTTTTATTAACTAACTAACTAACTAACTATTGGGAGGTCTGTGATTGAGTTGTGGTGGAAGTTTCGGAGGATTTATGAGCTTTTAGGCTCGCCAGGTACCGTTGGCCCTCTGGTATGCGGAGGTTGCGGGGAGGGGGGGGGGGCTGTGCCTCAATTCGAGGCGTGATTTCAGTTGATTCTTTGTCCGGGGGTGAGAAAGGGCTCTTAGAGTACATCCGATCGTACGACTCTGCTCGCGACCTTGAAATGTTGAAAGCAGTCATCTTTTGTAAGAGGCTGCGCACTAACCCGCAATAGGGTGTTGGGTCAGGCCAAAGTTATCTTCTTGCAATGGAAGTTGCGTTGATCTCCTCCTGAACCTCACAAGCCTCAGAAGTGGTAATCGCAGCCCCCAGCCGATTTAACGGGTGGGTAGTTTTTTTCTAGCGTCGGAACATCGAAGCCGACATCTTCCTTTGATTTTCAAGCTCCAAGGGATAGATCCTTACCAACCCAGTCCCACAAACCCATACTTAGGCACTATGCCTGAGTTGACTAGCCCTAAACTGATTCTCGCCAAAAGGTCAGATCAAATTTAAGACTGATCTCGTAGATGCCAAGCCCAGCTTTGAGCTCCATGTGTGAAGGAACATCCTGGGACATTGCGAGGACGGGAAATGTGCCCCTCAGATGAAAAAGCTGGTATAGATAGCCAGTTGGACGTGGAAGGGTGTAAATCATCGGGTTTCAAGCCCGAGATACCGTGGTAAACCTTTGCCGGGTTCTTGGTGAGGGGTTAGAAGCTAGGTCGTTCGAGGCCCTTTGACATCGACTCACTCCCTCCCATAGGGAGTTTATGTCCTGCCTTGACATTTTTAACCTTTCGGCATGCAGAAACGTGAAATGTATCCACTACTGCCAGCCAAGTACATTCGTCTCATGCATTAATCAATTCGGGAAGCCTCAAGCGATCATATAACTGGGAGGGACCAGATATCCACACATGCGATGTCCAAAGAGTTGAGAGATTCTATGTCAGGTCGCAGGCTCTTCGTCGCCTCAAGGCATGATCCATGGAATGAACAGTCACAACGCCACTATCAGGCAGGTGACTACCAGCCAGACAAACAAAAGAAAGACCGAGTGGCAACCATAAAGTACTTGACTTCCTTCATTGCTTTTTCATTCCTCTGTGGCCTTGAAGAACACTAGGTCCCTCGGCTGGAAATGTTCCGACATTTACTCGCCTATGCTCCGTTCCATAAGGTACCCAGCTCTAGGAATAGACTTTCATGGCGCCACTGGACCTCTTGCAAAGATAATTTTAATCGGACGTACAGGCGCTAACGTAAGAGTGGTCCGGTTGTCGGGGCCTATTTCAGGACCAGAAGTCAGGGGAGGGGGGGGGGGGGCACGGAGAGAAAGGGGAAATTGCCTGGAGTTTTGCCATCCTGAAGAAAATGGCAACAAATGTGGTAATTTGATGTTGTTGATGATGGGAACAAAACCCAGTGGCGGGTACAGAATGGTGTTTTTATATTTAGATATGCACTCAAGTATGTCGAGGGAGGGAAACTGGTTGTTGACTATGGATACCCAGTGGACAGTACGCAGTTGACATATCGTTTGAGTCTGGGGGTGGTCGATCCCTCTTGCCACTATCGGTCTATTAATGGGTAACCTTGAAGAGGAAATCAAGTCAGGTTTTTGGTTTGAGGCTGCAGCTATTGAATACGTCATCACAAAAAGAGAAACCGGAAAGAAGACCAGCCCAGGCATTCCTAAAACGAAAGCCACATGGAGGTGGAGCATTTTTCAAAGTCTCACAGCCAAGAACTTCAAGTTATCATTGATCAACAAGGCCAACATTTGCGCTATCAGCTCGGAGATATTCAGTCAAATTTTTGCAGAGCCCTAATGGCCGTCTGTCCATGCTGTTTCTTGAAGCTTTGAATGAAGTAGGACACCCTATTCTTGGACAGGTTCGTCTCTGGCGTCCCACTGACTCAGACTCAGACGTAGACGTATATGGGACTATGTATCCTTCTCGGACTCGTGAAGAGTCCTTACCGTGTGGACGGGCGGGGAAAGTAATCATCCTCCGGAACTAAACCAGTAGTTGTTTGCCAGCGCGGGACTGGACCCTACACTCTATCTTTAAAACCCTTTTGCATCTCGGACCATTTCAAAGGTACACGCGGGTAGAGTCATGGATGAATACCTCGATGCTTGTGGGATATGATATGCTTTCCCTGTCCTTGGCTCCGGGCCGCACAAGAGAGATAACAGGTACAGAGGTTTGTCCAGTAACCATTGAGGTAACAGGCAAGTCCTATTTCTGTGTATTTGTATATACCGAAACTTTCGCGCATCTTAAGAAATGGATGAATTGAATGACTGAAAGTCCCGAAAATCAGAAGCATTGGACAGTTCTTCGAAGATGTATTCGTTCCTTGCTGATTCACGTCTTCTCCCCTCCACTTTGGTATGGGCTCGAAGTTCTGGTTGCTTCATATGTTCGAACACAGGCTGGAAATAGAATGCGGAAGGAAGGGATGGATCTCTCCTTACTGCTTCGTGGGGGAGTTTGATCTTTCCTCTATTGTCCCCCCTGTCGAGGGGTTCTGAAAGCGTTATACCCAGACTTAGTTAATGGTTCCAAAATTCAGGGGAGCCAGTTAAAAACGCGACATTACGTTTCAAGCTCCGCATTGGATGTGATGCCCTGTGGTCCAGAACCTAGGCTACCAAGTAACCAAAAGCGACACTGAACGTTTTAACAACAGTGACCGTGTGCATCTAGCGATACTTGTTAGTTAGTGCCACTTCACAAGCTTGTCGATGTGCACCCCCCCTGATTGCGTGATGAAAAAATGAATACGGCCCGGGAGAACGGACGTTGGGAAGCGAGCAAAAGAAGAAGGCAATAACGATTGTTCAATCGCCCAGAGAAAAAGGTCAACTATAGCGTACCTATCAAGTGCATGCCAGAGTGTTTTTTTGCCGTGGCTTCTGGAGTGTCCGGGGGACTTTATGTCCAGATGGGGCAACTACAAACATGTTGACAAGATAAGATAATCCCATGGAAGGAAAGGTGGATCCAGTGCGGCAGAGGCTCTACCCCAGGGAAATTCCTGCCTATGACGAACGTCGATCAAACGGCAAGCAAACGAGTGAACCCTTCACAGAGTATTTCGAAGTGTGTGGGCGGTGTCAAGGTAGTAAAAGTGACCTCATCTATCCAACCCCTACGCAGTTTGTGCTTTGAGGTCTTAGCGACAGAAGGGGGGGGGGGAAACCCCGAGAAGGATGGAGTACGGAGATAAGAGCGAACAAAAAGAACAAGAACAGATCTGAACACGAGCAACTTTGTTCTTCTCTGAATACTGTTTCGGGACCGTCCACCAGCGCCCATGGATTTGGACAGTAGCCGTTGGCGTTACCACATCCAGACCACTGGGAGAGCGGGGTATCTACTCTGTATGAACAACTACCGAGAGAAGTCCTTTTGCTCGCGTCAAACGTTAGGTTAACTTTGCCTCCGTTATGCGAGGTTTTTCCTCAAGAGATCTGCAATAATCAAATGGGATACACGAGTGAATGGCATCGGAAATAATCATGTATGGCCGTGACCCCAAGGTCCTGAAGAGGGGGAAACAAATTGATTGGTCGGCCCGGGGCAGCGCATACTCACTAACTTTTCAACACATTGAGTGGGGGCCCAGGAAATGAGGGAAGGTAAAGTGACAATGGGGACAAAAAGAGAAGGTGCGGGGTAAAGGGTGAGGCGTCTTGTCAATCAAAACACATTTCATTTGATACACATTACTACAGGTTCTGACAGCACCTCAAAAGGCAGAAAGGGTTCAGAAGATCCCATTATCCCACGCGTTAACGTATAGCATATGTGAAGAGTGGGCGTCGTATAAGAGTCATATTTGCGGTATTCAAGGTGTCAGGATATTAGAAGCACTTATTACACCATCATAGTTCTACTCTTCGTCTGGGACGTCTCTACTACAGCATACAGCCAAGCCTTGGGTCCAAGCCCAGACATAAGGTAGTACTCCGACAAATTCCAATCGGCTTTCTCGAGTTTGCTTTTAAAATCGCGGCACTGCTTTGTGACGTCTTCATATGTCGATTTAATCAGTGCCGTCTGTGCTGCTTCAGGATCCGTGAGGTCAGGTGTCTTCTTAAGAGCTATGAGGCGGCAAATTTCCACTGCATGAAGCCATGCCTGCAGTTGATCGTTTGCAGAGAATTGCGATTTAAAACAGATATGTATCGAGGGTCGATATTTGGGGTCATGAAGGCTCTCCTCTGTCAAGGGTGTCTTGGGATCAAAGCAGACGAGGTACTTGTTCCAAGAAAAAATCCCGATGAAATCCATTGAGAGTGCAGAACCTCGCATAACGTCCAACGGCGCAGAGCCAATGTGGCATTCCCCAATAACGCGGCGAGATTCAGGGTCACGAAGAACACCAGGTATGTCAAAAATGAGCTCATGCTTGGCAACCTCCTGGGGAGAGGGGACCTGTTCACCATGGGACCTAAAGAGGAGCCATGCGATGGTCGCACGCTGTTTGTTCAGATTACGGATGGCAAGCACCTGTACTGCAGCGTAATTGATGGCGAGGTGCAGAAATATGAGGATGAATAAGAGAGGGTAAATTGCCCAAGGTGAGGTGACGAATGGAACGACGAGACTTCCAAGCTGAAATTGGTGTCGTCAAATCGGCTTGCTTGGAGGGGTAGGGCTGAAGGGCTTACCAACATGCCGGCAAGAGCGAGGGCGGTCTCCTTGCTACCATCCTTCGCGTTCAGATCGCCCACATCGCCCTCGCCTGTGGAAGGGGTTGCAAAATGCAGGGTGATGGCGGCTTTGGAGCCCCCAGCAACAACACCACATAGTGCTCTTAGAGCAGCACTGGTACACAATCCTAAAACACGTGCGCCAGGAAACAGGAAATTACTAAGGATGGGGGAGAACATATCCATAATCACAGCGAGGTCGTTCAGGACGTCGGCCAGGAACCGATATGTCTTCGCTTCGGGCGCTAAAAATGGACCAAGATAATAGGCACCGATAATAGCTGTGAACGACGAAATGAAGTTTTGCCGAAGTATGACGGGAGAACACTGACTAGTAATTCGACCGAAGGCATCCTGAAACACGGAAAGAAGGACGGCTTTGGTGGGACTGGCGGACGGATCCCCGACGCCCATTCCTGATGTCCGAAAAAAAAATCACGAACTGAGGGTGGCGGGAAGAAACCCGTACGAACCTTGGAGAACAGCGCGGGAGGCAAAAAGGCTCATCAACGAGTTGCAAAATGCTTGTGCCGCGTTCAGGAGCTGATATCTTCGCACCAAGTCAGAAACAGACTTTCTCGCTGTATGCAAGGTAAGGCATCGTACTGAAGATAGTCTGCGAGTCCGTCAGTTCGCGTTGTAGTCGAATGGTGTTGACGTTGATGCCCTCACCTGGTGTCACGGTCTTGGGATAACCTGCTGGCAGGAAGACTTTTGTCAGAAATTCTTCGAGGTCTTGATGTCTAGTTCTATATGCCCAGAAGTTCCTTTTTTCTACAATTTGAAGATGCTATGAGCAGTCGCAAGTTAATACCCCAGCCAAGTTAACCCGGAGCTAACTCGCCTTTTCTGGCGTGTAATACAGCTCCCTTTTGTTTTTGTCAGGACTTTCCTCGACAAGGACTAGAGTTAGGCGTTGGTCCATGACCGTGTATCGTGGAGGTGTCGAACCAGGCACCTGCTAAAAACGTGGTCATTACACAATGCGTGAGTGATGTGGGAATCTCCATTGGGCAGTCAAAGGTGATGACAAATCATTTGCTTTTAACTTATATTCCTACAAGTACATTCCTTACCAAGCGCATTGGGTTCCTGTATAAGAAAGATCCTTACGGGACCGTTTACGGACTTTCGGCACATTCTCGGCACCCACCCATTCGGGTCTCGAGCAACGGAACGCCCACTCGCGACACACCCAAGCAACCTGCAACTGGCTTCGGGAGTTACATATTATGTTCCCCTTCCCCATGATTCCACCTTATCCTTTCCCCGCTAGCTTAAGAAATTCTCGCTACACTGTCCACTCTGTGACCGGATAATTACTAGATATGTTCTCCGAACTGTGGGCGTATCTATCTATCTTATGGATCCATGCCCTCTAGGCAGTTCTCTGCTCCGTCGCTATGATATCTTTTATTGTTCTATTTCCCCCAGCTCCGGTGGCACCTGTATGACTTTCTCCTTAACACTCTTTACAACCGGCTTGCGCGCGTTTTTGATTGTAGGGTACCACACCTGCTTCAGTTTCATCAAGCCAGTAAAGGGATTGGTGTTGCAAGAGTAGGGGTAGATCCTCCTCCTATTATTGTTGGATCTCCAGACAGTTAATTCTGAGCAAGAGAAACTCGGTGAATTAGAGGGGAGGAAATGCTACTCTAATATACCATATTCTTTACTAAATGTCTAGAAGCTACCAAGATCCTCGGATATCTATCCAATCGTGCAACACCTTCACTCGATCCGTGCCAATCTGCTGTGTCACCTCCATCTGTCGATTGATCGGCAAACTCTCGTACTGCCCGAGCAGGTTTCCGTCCAGTATACCTTTAGTTAGCGGCTTAGATACATAGTCATTCCTCACGATCCTGCCATAAGGGGTTAGCAATTTGGCATCGAGCTCAAGGTAGCTCCCAGACCCACCGGAAAGCTTTCGGGTTCAGAGCAGCCGTATGCTGTATACTCCTCACCAACTGCCCCTGCAACAAACCTAGACGCTTAAACGCAGCCTCATCCACAATCGTAAGCGACGCCAGCGACCCATCCGTAGAACCTGGAAACAATAAACCCGGTTCAAATACGGGGACCAAGAGTCCTCGGAAAAAACAAACACACCAGTCAATAACCGCGACTGCGGTATCTGCGGCTCTTCCTTGGTCCGGTGAGCGAGAAGCGCCGACGTGCGGTATTCGCGTTGACCATGGAACTCGGTTCGTAGGAGCAGATGTCGTCCATCTCGAGAATCGGGGTCTACAAACGGACGGAAATCAGTCACTCAAATCCGAAATGAATGTATAGTATACAGAGCATACATACCTTGTGGGTTGTACTCATATATGCGTACGATACCTTCCTCATCACCCGTCACGATCCGCAGGTCATTTTCGGTAAACAAGAAGTCTGCTCTTGTGACGCAGACACGATGGGTATCTTTCGAAAGCAAGACGAGTTTGTAAGGATCCTCCTATGGCGAACATCAATGCCACCCGTTCAGTTCTCTTCCTGAGATCGACAGGAAACGCCACAAAACGAACCTGGAAGGCAACAAACCACACGCTTTTCACTGCATCCCCAATCAACAGCAGATTTTTGAGGGTACGTAACGAAGTTACATAGACCCCAACATCCATGAATGCGACACCCACGAGGCGTTCATCAGAATCAAACGCACGAACGAAGATCTGGGGTACGAATGCCAAAAAACCAATCAGTCACGGATCGGAGGGCGACAAAGCAAAATGAATAGACGAGATGAATCAAAATGGAAGTCTAAACTCGGTTGCGGTTGGAAAGACCCCCGGAAACATAAATGAATTGAAAAAAACGAAGTACAACCCACTTTCTGTCCCATAGACGATACGAGATAGTCATTCAATCCACACACAGCTGTAACAGGTCCCTTCGCATCATCTCTACAACGCAGCCGTAGCTTGTACCATCGACGTTGGGAAACGGCCGCGTCAGGTACAACCTCCGCAATTTCAAAGATATACGTCTGACCAAATGAGTAGGTGTGCTACGTCTTCACGTCAGAAAGGGGAGACATACTGCGCCTTTGACTGCAAGGTCCTCCCCACGATCGATGGTAGTTCCAACGGCTATAAAGTCCTTCTTTCCGGTTTCTGTCGCGGCCGTTTCGAGAGTGACGATCGCCATGTCATTGATATACTCGTTCGTTGCGAATTCGAACCTGGGAGTCCACACAGCCGGTCAGTATGCATCCAGAGAATGACGCACGGCAATTGGCCTACCCATCCATAGTAACCCAAATGTCTGGGGCAATCAACTCTAGCGCAGAACAATCCACATTTGGCTCAGGAATATTCGGTGCTGTAGTGTTAGAAGGATGATTACCCGAGAGCAAGCATGTGTCAGCCTCATGTATCAACGGATGCGGGAAGCGAGAAAGAGAGTTACTGACCATCGGGTTCCCACATTCTGTTCCCATCTTCATCAAAGGAAGTGAACCTTGCTTGTAGCGAAGACGCCGCAACGATCAAACTCGTGGAAGGATCGAACAACACACTTGAATATGCCCGTCCTCGAGGGATGGACCTCATTGGCAATGCTCCATCAAACTGGAAATCAGGTATCCATTCAACCAAAATCGGACCCTAAAATCAGAAAATGGAAGAAAACACGGTTAGGTGAGTGTGTCGAACACCAATAGTTGCACGAAACATAAGCGGACCTCTTCGGTATACATCAAGAAATCCCCCTTTGACTCCCACAGCGAGCAAGGTGTAAACGCATGCACGACGTTGTGCCCCGAAGGATACATCTGCACACCGCCCTTGTCTGTAGACATGATCCAATGCGGGTGATCTCCCGTGAAGAACACGCCGGAATACGTAACGCCAGGTGCTGGCGAAGTCACGAAAGGAATAAACAAGCGATTGATCTTCTTTTGTTCTGCCAAGATGTGACTCTTTTCGTTCTCTTCTGGACGCTGAATCTCAAACGCCTTTGATGCGATTTTCACGAATTTGATCTTGAGGGTTGTTTGACGTGGGTTCGCAGGTACCTCGGCACCCTGACCCAGCGGCACTGCTTCGTAAATCGTAAGGTGACCCGAGCGAAGGAAGACCTAGATACGGATGAATGGAATTAACAAACTTCAGTGGGTTAGGGCACTCACACATAGGTAAGGGACAAGCGACGTCTCTCCTACAGGTGCCAACAAAATCTGTTCGATATCCAGTTCCTGAGGTTTCCGAGGCGGATCTTGAGGCAAGGAAAGAGCGGGTGGTTCATGTGTATCCGTTAGCACTGACTGTAAAGAAGCAACACCAGCAGTTGAGAAAGCTAGTGACAGCTTTGGTAGTGTCCAGATCTAGCTCTGCGTTGAGAAACGAACCAGAACAGCAACCGCTGACGAACGCCTCACCTCCAAGACACCCTGAGGCCGAACTAGCAGCAACCATTGCGACTTCGCACCGGACACAGCCTGTATAGTCGAAGTCGCGGCCGGAGGCGATTTGTTCTCAAATTGTGCCTCAAACAACCCAGAGGCGTCCATGAAGAAACATCCAGCAAGGTACCTCGAAGTCTGCCAGAATCCGCCCGTACCACGTCAGCATCAGTCACTCATCCCCCACGAGCTCGCCACGCACCTTATCTCCCAGCGGTGACATGTCCTTCCTCCTAATCCTCCCTCTTTCCGGTTCACCAACAAACAACCCAATCGAATCATCCTCCCTCAACACCAGCACAAATGGATCCGATATGCTACACGCGCGGATCTTCGGCCTCGGCATATTACCGTCCTTAGCAGGTATTGTCTGGCGCTCAGAGCCGTCGGGTTCAAGGACGCGGATGGCGTTGGTCATGACGTGCAGGATAGCCGTTCGTTGGAAGAATGGTGCGGCGCCGATTGTAAGGCCGGGTGTACGAGTTTTGATAGAGATGTCACGATTCATTGAACGTGTTGCGATCTAGTTGGAGGTGTTTGCATTAGCATGTGGGACGTAGAGGACGTCGGAGGAGTACGTGAAAACATACACGGGAGGAACCAGGGGATGGGTTGATATCCGTGCTGAGGATGAGGGTATCATTGTCCTGTCCTGTGAGCGACGGATTGCTATTTCGTAATGGTTGGCGGATAGGTAAGGACCAGATTCCACGAGAGCCACTGATAGTTAGGATCTTGCGTTTTCTGCGTATCGGAAGGTCTCTCTGCAACACAGACGTGAGCGGTCCAGTTGGAAAGAAGCGAACGAGCGAGTGTACCTGGAAAAGGGTGAAGCCTCCCAAAGTGCCTGCGCCTGTTGCTGCAACTAGTTCTGGCACGGGTTTTTCCTAGAGGTTCTCCATTAATAGTGTTTCAAGTGCATACATGAGTGGTGACGCACCCCATTCATAGCAAGGGAGAAAGTCATGCTGGAAATAGGGCCATAAGCAGGGAGGTAGTCCCGCAACGACAGGTGTATGACTGTCTTGGTTTTTTTGACGTGAGCGACACCGTTTGTGGTAGGCTCTGCCTCCATTTGCGAATCGCCGTAGATGTCTACCCGAAGAGATGAGTCAAAATTGCTTCGTGTGAAAGCCAGAGACCATTCACCATCGTCATCATCATCCATTAAAATGTCTTGGGTCACAACAGCGGGCCCAGATGTCGGTCCCTGTTCTTCTTCCACCTCCTGTTCAACGTGTGCAGTCTTCAGCAAGATAGACGGTCCGACAGTGCTTCCAATAAATATGTGGTCTTCATCCACCCTCTTAACGACCGCTGGAATTGTGGTCTGCGCAAGGGCAGGAGAAATCGAGAGCTTCGACACGGTCTTCCCATCAGCCACCAGCTCCACAGGATGCACCGTGCCATCCTTGAGGACTAGAAACACCGTCTTATCATCAACCATGATCGAGCGACACCCCTCCAAGGTGAGCTTGCGGGAGATGTCCTCCTCACCGAGAGGGGGATACCCCAAATCACTAATACGCGTGGCCCATCCATTAACTTGCAGACCGACGCGTCGAGAAGATTGATCCACATAGATGACAGAGTTGCTTGTGATAACGACGACACCGCCGAATGTAGTCGAGCAAGGAAGTAGCGAAAAGGCATCGTGAGGTAGACCTTGGACGGAAGTTATAATGGTGGAATTTTGGGTCATAATATCGAGGGTGAAGATGATCAGTCTGACGGTGTCCTTGAATTCACGCAGCCGGCTATATAGTTCTCGTTTGATGAAAGGAACATATATTAGAGGATCGACCGACGTACCCAGTCCACGTTTGTTGTGTTTGGAATAGAATGGCAATGGTGGGATTGTTAAATCCGGCTAGGAAGACGAAATCAATGACATTACGGATGTTTTCTTCGACTTGTATGGGAAGGTCGAGAATGAAACTCGGAGAGTAGGGTACATCCCTGTTTCAACCCAAGGCTATTAGAAGGAGGCCTGAGAGAACGAGCCTAAAGACGCACTTGAGCTGTGATTGGTCTTGCTCCATCACATCGAGCTCGGCTTGGGTTTGATAGAACGGAAGGATCGCAATTGCATGCTTTGGGAGTGATAGAGCTGCACAGCGAGACTGAGGATCCACACGGAGGTCGGCACGGAAAAGGGGCGAGTCGAGTGATAGCTGAAATGCAATTAGCACTGGAATACCCCTCGGTGAGCTGGGGATGCGTACCAACTGAGGTGCTCGCTCATATGTGTGAATTGACACAGTGATGAGATCGTGTGCTGCATCTGACCACTCCAACAGCGCAATCTGTTGAAGGTCAGAACCAATTCAGCCGACGACAAAACAAGGGGATTCACCTTAGCATCTTTGAAAGAGATCAGTAGCCGATCCAGTCTGTCTTCCAACGAGGCCATAATCCTGACTCCTTCAAGCCCTGTGACGACACCATGCAAACGATGCTCGCGAACAAAGTAGAACTTTGTGACAGTTGGGTGCTTGAGACTCTTTTGAGTCGCGGACTGAATCAAGGAATGCACTAATCAGCAAACTTTATCCTCAGTCGGGGTTCGCGTGCAGGAAGAAATGACTGTATTGAGCTGATACATAGGACAGGTAAATCACCTTGGCTATGTTCACAAAACCTTCTCCCTGTTCATCCATTTCAACCTCTCCCTCAACAGCCTCCGTTCCTCGACGCGTTTTACCCTTCCTCTCTCGCTCATCGTCGGCGTGGGTGGAAACTGGAGCAGGTTCCTCGCGGACCTCAAAGATGCGTAGAAGGTTTGACCTCGCGACTACCACGTTGCATAAGACTTGAGCAGTGAGTTCGTGGTGAATGCTTGCATTGGGTGGTGTCGGCAAGTCGTGCAGCGTCGAAGGTAATAGCTTGAGACTTGTCGCAAATTCTACTCCGCTTGCAGGTAGAATTTCCTGATGCAAGGCGTGCATTTTGTGCGGCTGGCCGCAGAAATCGTTTATACAGCCGCAGAGCGCGTTCGCTCTACGTCAGCTGGTGCTATTCCTCGTAACTGTGCGTCGATGCGAGATACCAGACTCCAGAATTCAGATGCCCGTTCGTGCGTACAACGCAGATTCCTCGGCCAGAGCCAACCACCCGCCAGCTGACGTAATACAAATGCCCACAAGTTGTAGGCGCTTGTTCTGCTTTCTCTACTTCGGCACCCAGCGTCAATGAATCTATCACCCCATTTCCGCCGTCTGACAACCGCAAACGTAAAATACTGCTTGCCAAATACACTCGAATCCTGAATCTCCAAATGTTCTCGACCAATTCCGACCTCACGGGTTTCTCGGAACGACGTTCAGGGAGACGACGTCTCTGAGTCTTCTCTATGGCGTTCATTGGTTATTATCTAGCCCCTTGGCAGTTTGACAAGCTGTTATTATCGAGGTGAGAATGCGCTGTCTACTTCCTGCCCGGGAGCGACGTCGTCATCCCTCCAAGTCCAAATATATTCCGTTTCCCTCCCAGTTCTGTCCAACATTCATCACAGATGGCTCATTTTACGCGGTTGGATGAATTGTTCTATATCATTCTCTCCTATTAATCTGTTTCCAACTATAGATTATGCTGCACAACAGAGCATGCGAACTAGTTCTCAAACCTGGCCCACAGGAACTTCCATGCATCTTCGGGAATTCGCAAATGAAAAGTCACACACCTTTGAGTAACTAGATGCCTTGCAATTTCGGAACCCCACCACTAACGGCGCCATATTATCCATACCCTTTCACCCCGGACCATCTGCTGCTTTGCGTCCGATCGAAAGCCGCATGGATCACCTCAAGTCAAACTCGTGTTGGTTACATGATGTATGTGAAACCAATATACATATATTAGCAGAGCCATCTCTAGCGAATAGTGATGTTAAGCCCTCCGTGGTACTCACAATGTACTCATCCGTTCTTTCTTCCCAACAACCCTCAAGGTTATCGCAAATTAATACCCCTGTAAGCCAGTCCATTATCCTCCATCCACCCGCCAGCATGCTTAATGGTTGCCCTTAGGGATATTCTGTGCATCCCGGTCAATTCTCCGTCCGTGTTTTCAAGACTCCGACCATCGGCTCATATTATACCGCCTCCAAATACGACTTGGGTTATCGCTCGGCGCCAGCGCCGTCTGACTACTATTCCTCCCGCTTTCCGTCAGCATCGGACCCTCAGCGGCCGTCACAGTATCCTACATCAATTAAAACATCAAATTTAACGACTCGGGAGCACAGCGCACGCCCATTCAATGCTCAATCCAACTACACCATAACGCGGGGAAACACGAAAGACGCATATGTTTATGAACAATCCGAAGTCTACTCGACGTCAGAATACGACGATACCGCCACAAATGAGTCGTGCTCACCTACTTCTCCCGCAATGTCGACCGATAGTGTGATGACACTAAAGAGCCCCCTCCCGAGTCCATTGACGGAAGAGGACAGCATGACTTCAACGAGGCACAACTCGATGTCTATCCCGGCGCCACCCCTACACACAGGGCCGACGACAGGTAGATCTTATCCTTCGAGCCACGAGGACGTGCTCAAATCAGGTGACGAAACTCATTTACGGCCAAATTCAATCCAAGGCCAAAGCACCACGAAATCCACATCCCCTCCCTCCACTTTTACAACCGACACCCATCCATCGAAGACGAACACAACCTCCTACGCAGCTTCTTCTGCACCTGCTGTTGTTCCTGTTCCTCCTGCCTCCGCGACTTCGTCTGGTGGGTACACATGGCACCATGCGATACCGACCATCCCTCCGTCAGAGGCAGACACAGAGGACGTTTCCCTCGAGGCACGCATGAATGCGGAATTCAATGCTATTTCCACAGGCTCTCTATACACTTCCCCAAGGACCAATGATGCCGAACCGAGCTGCGGTCCTGTCCCAACCTCCATCCCGGCTCCATCGGTTCGTGAGAGGAGTAGCCCGCCATATGCTTCGTCTGTGTCCTCAAGTGCCGGGAGATTGGAGAATGCGCGCCTTCATGTTACGGTACCTGGTGCTGTTGTTACCACAGTGTCGGACGATCTGTCTTCGGCAAGGGAACCGCTCACTTTAATTGCGAGGAGTCCCGCAAGTTCTACTGTCGTAGAGTCATTGGAGGAAGGGAGGGCCTCGTCATATATGCACCATCGAAATTCCACTGTACTACTCGGCGAACGTGATCAGTTCTTACCCCCTTCCACCGACGATCGCTGGGTGAATGATCAAGAGCGGGAACGATATAGTTCACTGCCGTACCAACGAGCGCCGATACCAGCACCCGTTCCGGAGTTACGCAGGGAGTACTCTACAGGTACGACGTCTCGCTCTGTGGCGTCCAGTACCAATGCCACATACCACTCTTCTCCACCTCGCACGTCTAATGTTGAGGAACGACTCCCTCCAGTTCCTCTCACATCCACGCCAAATTCTCGCCCTCGTCGCGATTCGAGAACTGGCTACTCTGCTCCTCCTCGACCCGAGGCGACAAGGGGATCATCGGATGCGCGGGATTCCTCTCTGCCAAGTCGTGCGTCCCCTCCACGCCAGGAAGAGACTAAGCTGGATACAAGTCCCAGGCGTCGGACTGAGAGTGCCCTCGGCCTGCGTATTCCTGAACCCACTTCATCCAGTCGGGTAGGGGGCGTATATGCGCCTCCCAGTATTCGTTCTGATATCCAGCAGCCCCCACATCCTTCTTCCAGGGTGGACCGCAGATCCAGTCCTCCAACAGCATTCTCGGGAAACACGTACCACTCCCAAAGCGTTACCCCTCCCGAACCATCTCATCGCTACGCATCCGATTCTTCGCGTACACGCCCTCAGAGCAACTCACCACCTGAGAGCTATCGCAAACCGGCTGCGCTTCAATCTGACGATTCATATCGTAATACTCATTCAACCTCAGATCCGTACCGATCTCAAAGTGGCGTACCTTATCGCCCCCAGAGCACAGTTCCCTCTTTAATCCCATATCGCACCACTACCTTCGCAGACCCTTACCGTCCACAGTCCACAGCTCCCCCAGAATCTTCATACCGTTCTTCATCTTCCACTCGACAACCTCCTGCTACGTATACAGACCCCGGATACCTACCGCAGATTACTACCATAATACCATTGTTGTCACCATCACACCCAATTGCGCAAAATGATACTCGATCACCTGCGGCGAGGTCCAGGACAAACTCCGGGTCATGGTCACGTGTCGCCACCGCAGGTTCCACTCCAGCTTCTAGTAAACCTCCTAGTCCTCCATCTCGGCATGCTCAGACGCCTGCGCCACGATCGAGTTCGAGACCCACCTCGCCTATCCCTCATGAGGCTTCACGTGTGCCTACCTCACTTAGGGAGGCTAACAGCCACCGGGATCCACGGGCACCACAACCTGCCTACAGTTCCACGGCTGCTCCACCCGTTGGCATTCCAGCGAGGGAGACTCAAGGTCAACGGGATCAGCGTGGTTCACCACCAAGCTATACCGCCGCGGTCACCTCCAGTTCTCCCCAAGAAGTCTACTCCTCGTCTCCCCCGCGTGACGCCCGCAGCTCTCTCAAACACCGTGATGGCAATGATAGTTCTGACTTTTCTGTTGAGAAGCCCAACCCGAAAACGAAATCTGTGTTGACAGTGCGGAACCCTTCACCTTCGGAAACAAGTACCGAGGGGTCTTCAAGCCCACCCCGTACGCAGCAGTCGACGACTGCCTCCCTACGCGGGCGTCGACAGTCCGACGCTGCCGAACGACAGAGTCAAAACAAAACGCCCTTCCCTACTCCACCATATACCTCCTCGACAACACCTACGACGGGCACAGCTCCAGCGAGGCGCTCGACCTTGCCGTATGATGCACGAACCAATGGTCAAGTTAGTATCAATGACTACGGACGCCCTACAACACACGCCCCGTTTGCACCCGGACGACACCAACGCCGTTTCTCCGTTAGCGGGCCAGCGGACGGTCCGAGCTTCTCTATGAACACTACCGGACGGGCGTCTGGGCCGTTGGCACGATGTGTGAGGTGGAACGAGAACCTCATTTGTCCGTCACCCGTGTTTCCGAATAGGCGGAAGGGGTGGTTTAACCGCAGAGGGTAAATTCTATTGCTCTACTATCTTTCTGCACTAACAATTGCTGATGGGCTTTGTTCGCAACATGGTAGGGACCAATTGTGGACTAACGAAGGTGCATATAAGCCTCCTGCGCCCGGTGATGAGTATCCTCCCGATCTTGACGATTATCCGGAGTTTGGACAAGGCTGGATGAACGAGGAAGGTGTAAAAATTGATATGTCCCATCGTTTGATTCCGAAAGTTCCACTTCGCTCGGCCTTGAAGCAGCCCAAGGCTTAGTCCTGAATGACAATACTTCAACAGCTCTTTTAATAAATGTCTGCACAAGGTTTTGTATCTATTTCGCATCTGCGTTTTCACTCGACTACGGCAAGTCAGTTATTATTATGTGGTGCTGTACGTTCAGCGAGGCGTCGTATTCTATTTATTGAACGGGAGGTGGGCCCGGTCGCCGTCGCGGTTGGCTCTTGGAACAGGTGGTAGAAACGGGTTTTCTGCTACTCGTTGTTTTGAATATTTTCGTCCTTCAAGCGTGGTCTTTTCATATTCGTTGTCGTTTCACTCCCTTCTTCGGCTTGCCTTCCTTTTTCGTCAGATTGGGATACAAAGCATGTTTTGAAGCTTCTTCAATACAACTCGTTTATGCACTTTTTGTTACTCAATGATGGCAAGCTCAGACTTAACCAGTCTCGCCAAAGCCGGATCAAGGAACGCGTGGCAGGGGGAGGGGGGGGTTGAGTAACCGGATCTTCTCGGGTCGTATAACAACTCAAACTCTTGCAGGCACAACGGGGACCCACGATGTACAACTCCCGAATATATCCCTTTGTGGAAATTTCTAATAATGACAGGACCCTGAATCAGGTCACCTGGAGAGCATGAGCAAAAGATCCTGCAGTCGGTTCCTGACTCATCCAAACTACCACTTTCTTACTTACTTGCACGCCCAAACGCTTGCCATCCAAATCACTCAAATTCAATATCTACTTTGGTTATGGCTTCTGCTGCTCCTTCATCTCCTGTGCGAAAGCTTGGACGTCCACAAACACCATCACATCTCCTCCAATTTGGAGACTTTGTCGTTTCGAATGAAGGGATTACACGGTGGGGATCAAGGTTCACGGACCGTCCTCACACATTTCCCTCCTGACGAGTCTTTCGTTGCGTCCCATGAGGTGCACAGAAAGCTCAAGGAACTCAATCTAGCTGGACTTTTGAGCATCAGCACACAAGGTGTTACCTTATCGCGAAAACGTACATGTGAGAGAGATTTTTGGCACCGCTTCAAGTCGATAAATGGGACAAGTGGACTTTGAAGGTCATGATTCAGGAGCTACATACGTTATTTCAATTTATTGCATCTAGTCATCATTTTGGATGTGGGACAATTGACTTTTGCGTGCGATAATGCCTCGTGTTATAGAGGTCGACCCGAGCGAGGTTACGGTGTTTCAAGTCTGTTGTTTCAAGTCTGTTCTATCCAATGGTATGCCTCATGACCCTGATGTGTTCGGAGAAATGTCGAGGTTAGAGATGGAAGAGTGGTGGAAGAATGGTCCTCTGAATTAGGGAACATTTTTATACCCATCATCATGGTGCATCAACGTCCTATTATGTTGACGGGGACATTACTATGCCTTTTAGCTCCTGGTTGCCTCCTTTCTGCATTGCTTTAGATTGTTTCTCGTTATATCGCCATAGATCATAGATGTCTCGCATGCTATTCTACATAGCAAACTCCGATCTCGTCCAGAGACCTGGCGACGAACAAGCAACGGATTCACGTCAACCAACTGATTGCGTGCACTTGAGAAGGACGTTAAGATTGACATCAGTATCTGGTATACGATCTGTACATCCATTTTTGTTCCCGGAGTGTAGGGCACGTGTACACCAACAGGGATGGTTACATTATGAACTAGCCACAAGGCAGAACATATACGCCGAATTCAAGGAACGTCCGCCTAAACTCCGTGGACTCCCCGAAGGAAAGCAAAAGAGAAGGAAGCCACAGGAAGTATGTAGAAACAACCGATGCTGATAGAAAATAAGCGTTACAACCTCCAACGGAGGTGACTGGGAAATCAGTAAATTAGGCAGCCAGTATACAGCAGAAGGAACGATATCTTATTATACCTCCCTTTCTATGGCTTGGACTCTACGACCCGTCGAAGAGGTCGAGAACGTATCCGAAAACTACTTTTGCAATAGCAGAACCGGTGTGTAAACAAGGATATCCCCATGTTATGTCCTGCGGTAGCGATGTTAGGCAAGGCCCCTGGCCCAGCCCGCATTACACCTACTCCCAGAACGGCTAGACCGCAGAGAGGCTTCGATCTGAAGGCGTCTACAAGGGATAGACATTTGAGGTATTCAACCTCCAATGGATATGAGATGATGAGCAACAGAGCTTGCACTCGTTAGAATGCCCTCGCTATGTCTTAGACAAGACGAAGCTTAATTCGACTCATTTGGCGAGAACATCGGACGACAAACCTTGAGACCGCCCTACTGCTGATCAAATCTCCACTCTAATTGTCGAGCTGTGAAGATGTCTTTGCGCTAGGTTCATACATTAACATTAACAGATCAATCGCGACCTGCCCGGGACCTGGAAGCTTACGTTATTGGAGAAGTCGATGTTGCCAACGTTATCTAGAGCATCCATCGATAGTTGACGTAGCTTATAAACTGCCGAGTTTCGTCCATGGGGAGGTGCCGTTTTACTATATATGGGCATCATCGTTCCTTTGAACCAGCAGCAAGAACGATGCGAGACGTTCGGAATTTTAAGACCGGGCACGATCTCTTGCGACTGAGTATGCTTAGGCAGAGATTTTCTGATGCATGAGATCTTGGCAGAGTGAGGGAACAAAAAAAGCAAAAACAAAAACAAAAAAGGCTGACAACTGCTCACAATTGGAACCGTCCATCTCCATTCTTGAAACTTGAGCTTCTATTGATCAACTAGAACCACACGAGTGAAAAAATACACAAGCCGCTAGCTACTCGTACACACGCCTTCACATCAACCTAATCCGACACAACCAAAATATCTTCATCTGGAGGTAATCGCACAGCCCCATTCCCAACCTTCGACTTAATCTTCCGTCGCGCAGCCGGTTCTTCCCTAAGTGACATCGACCAATCATACGTCACATCATCCGAATCCTCATCGCTCGTGTTCTCGATCACATCAACTTCGATCGTCTCGCACTCGCTCTCCTCATCATCACCTTTCCTCCTGTTCACTTTCTTCTTCTGTGTTGATCGCAATGGCTGGTTCTTCCTGGGTAGTGGAGTGTCCACGTACATGTGGTCGAGTTCTTCGTCGACATCAATTTCGTCAGCCTCAGCTTTCTTCTTCCCTTTGCCCTTCCCCGTCGCAGCTGTTTTCCGCTTTTTACTTAGTGGGGTATCACTCGCATCCTCCTCTTCACCGTCTTCCATAGGCTTCTTTCGCCTTGTTCGTGATTTCGGTATCTGTTTGATGAGGGTCATCTCCAACATGGGTTTACCGCTATTCACAATTCCTTCACGCGTTTCGTGAATAAACCTCGGAGCCAGCGGTCCAGGCACGACATAAACATTCGTCGCGTACGCAGTCTGGTGATACTCTTCTTTGAGATAACCTTTGATCAACAGCCGTACGATGAGATGTTCGATATCCTATGTCAGAATGGTCAGTACCCTTTTTGAAAGCTGGGATAAAAAAATGTGGACAGCTCACATCCTTCGGCAAATCAACAACACCTCCAGCAACCGCATCCAGGTCCAAGCTGACCTTCTCCTTTTCCCTCCGCTTTCCCTTCCCACCATCAGCAAGGACATCAAACGCACCCCCACCTGCATTCCTCGCAAGGCCCGCTAACATGTTCACTGTCGCATTACCACCAATGCTATGTACATAGTGCGCGATTTTGAGAAGTTGCCAGGTGTACAGTGAGACATCTTTACGTTCAATCGACTCGGGAGGACGGGTGCAATTATCGCAGTGACCACAGCGTTCAAGGGCATCTTGATCTTTAGTTGTCCAAGATGAGATTGAGAGGTTAGATGAATGGGAGAAGTATCTAATTAAGAGATGTCATTAACGAAGACATTGGGTGAGGGACTGGCGGGTACCAACTTCGCGAATTGGATTTTTCGACACTCTTCTAGGTCTTCTGCGAAGTCGAGTACGGCGTGTACTGTCTTCGGTATCCCGTTTCATAGTTACGTGGCAGGTGCAAGGCAGCAATAAGGCACAATAGTGAACCATGAATAGTTTAGTGCGCAGCATGTATGATGGGAGAAGATTCCGAATACTCACACTTCTCCTGCCCGCACTTCTCAGACGCAACCATTGAGCTTATCGTCGACCCATCCTGAGGCCGATAGAACAACACACAGTCCGCATCTTTCCCATCTCGACCTGCTCTGCCAGATTCTTGGTAGTACCCCTCGAGCGATTTCTGCCAATGTCACAATTAAAATCATCACCAGGACACGTCCAAGCGATAAAGTGAGTTGACACTGACTGAGATCTACTCCAACGCCACGCTATCAGCAAGAGAAGCAAGTTAAGCAACAAACATGCGCACTGAATGATGCAATACGAATCGTACATCCCCCTTATCAATGCCGAGTCCAAACGCTATTTATGCGAACGCCCCAAGAATAAGAACTGGCGATGAGCAATATGTGAGTGCTACGAACCTATAGTCGCGCAAACAACCTTGATCTTCCCCGCACGCCATGCAGCATGCAGTTGGCTCTTTTCACCTTCCTGCCGATCGGCATGATATACACCTGTTTTAATCTTTCCACCACTGAGCTCCTGCAGCTCCTGTGCCACAGTTTCCGTATTCTGCCGTGGCAACACATTGAGTTCCAAGTGCACATTCACCAAAGAGGTGGGTAAGGAGGCCTACCTTCTTGGACAAGCAATACACAATTCCAGAATCATTCGGGTGATGCTCAAGGATGTAGTCAACCATAGCCTTCGTCACCTCTGTTGCTTTAGATGGTTTGGGTACAACGCGGTAGTGTAGGTTCTTGCGGTATAACGGAGCGAAAAAATATACGGTTCCAGTTGGTTTCGCATCTTGAACAGTCGTATCAGCAACCAAGATAACTTTGAATGTGAAAAAGAGTGGCGCACTTTGTCCATCAACAATATCTGCAAGGCGTAACGTCTTGAGGAGATCTTTGAGCACAAGCGGAGGACATGTTGCAGACAATGCCATAATTGGGACATAAGGGAACAATTGTCGCAGTATGTGCAGTTTCTGGTAATCGGGGCTACGAGAGTATCAGCGCAAGCTACGGTTAGGGGGAAAGGGTTTGTTGGAGATCCTACCGAAAATCATGTCCCATCTGAGATACACAATGTGCTTCATCAATCACGATTCGTGCCAACTTGCCCGCGGAGACCAGTCTGTGCAGCATTGCAATGAATTTCTTATCCTTGGCCAATTTCTCCGGCTACCAGGCAACATGCATGAATAAATCAACAAGACTGTTAAAAATGCAATGCGGAACGTACCGTCACATAGCATAACTTGATCTCTTCATCTGGACCCGATTGTCGTTCAGCCAGCGCCATCAACTGTCTCTGAATTTCCTTCTTATCCGCGTTCGGCGTAGCTCCCGTCAAAGCAACTGCATGAACTACATCACCAGATGACACAGCCATCACCGACGTGAGCGAGAGAACAAAAGATTGAGATTGGAACAGCTTTCAGCCGATGGAACCACCAAATGAGCTCCGACGAATTAGGAACACTCACTTCCGTGCGCTTGTAGATGCAGAATTTGATCTGTGATGAGTGATATGAGCGGTGAAATGACCAGTGTACATCCTGGGGTAAGGAGGGCCGGAAGTTGGTATGTAAGAGACTTTCCACCTCCAGTTGGCATCACGACCACAATATCTCTACCGTCCATATTCGCATTACATATTCTGAAAACGCATGAATAAAAACACCTCCGTCAGAGATCAACAACGAGGCGAAAAAAAAACTGGACAAAAAACCACCCACCCTCTCTGACAAAGCCTAAAGTCATCAATACCAAACACACTCCTCATTCTCGCCTTTAACCCACCCATCCAATCGAAATGGCCGTCCATGTAATTGATACCTTGCTGTACGTGACCCGCCTTTGTTCCGGACTGAACAGCACCAGAATGAGAAGCCCGTTCGAGGTTATGAAGCGTCCTCAGCATTATCTCCCTCTGATCCTCCTTAGAACGTAGCTGTGTGTTCAAAGTCTTGATATTCTCTTTGATACCCAAAATATCCGCATCCATTTCCGCAATGCGTCGCTTAATCTCCTGCTTCTGTGCCCACTGAGCCATCCCAGCCTGTTCACCCTCATCATCATCGACGACAGCATGTCCAAGTCCCGTTGATTGAATTCCATTGCTGGTAATCCCGTTAGGTTTGAATGAGGAGGTATAGTTATTCTTTTCAACGGAAGAAACAACACGTGGAGTTGACGTTGATCCGTTTGCCGCACTTTGAGATGTCCAAGTCCGCTGTGAATCAAGTACGGAGCGCTTCAAGACTTCTTCAAAAGCGGGCTAATGCACTCAAGTCAGCATTCATTTTTACGCGCTTTTTTTTCACGCACATCGTCGGATGCGAGCTGGTCGTCCTGGTAGTCATAGTCATAATCATAATCGCTCATGTAGAGATGGATGGTGGAAAGAGGCAAGGTCGCGCGTCGTAACGACGCGTCCGTAAGTGATAAATGAGAAAGTTCGCACGCCCTATTCTTGTCCCGTTTAGGTCTTTCGAAATATTGGACATTTGGAAAAACTCAGAAATCACTCACTCGAGAACTCGCCTGCTCAGTATGAACGTTTGCGTTGATATATTAGCAAAACCCCAAGTATCGGAGAAATGGCTACGAATCATATACTACTGGTCGCGATGTGGTGAGTTAGGCTACAAACAACTCGATAAGGCGTGGCGTAATGCATATATGTAAGAGAGTGAGTACTGTCATATCATTGACAATGCAGGATAGGAAATGTGTGAATATGGAAACGAATGTTTAATAAATAATTGTTTTGCAAAGGTGAAAAAGAAGAATGCAACCAAGCAAAAACATATCCCGCGAAAACAAACTGTAAAATTCTCGTCGTCGGACTCGCCGACGATTAGAAACCACTCCTCAAAAACATCTCAACAGGAATAGGCTTCCTCCTCAAGCCCATCCCACTCGAGGACGCACCACTCCAACCACTACTCGCACTAACAGACGACGCCTCACTCCCAGATTCACTCATACCACTTGCACTACACTGGGATGGACTTCTCCTAACGCTATGGTAACCCTGACGGCGGTTTGGACTCGGGCGAGAAGACGAAGACATGTAAGGAAGACCATGCGAACGGCGAGGAGAGGATGAGGGTGTTCGATCGTACGACCTACGAGGACTAGAGAGTGGGCTAGCAGGGTAACACGAATCATGCGAGCGTCTTGGAGAGTAAGGACCATTGTTATATCCAATAATCAGAATGTCGCCCTCTCCCTCACTCTTCCTCTTCCTCTTTCCATCCTTCTCCTTCTTCTCCTTCTCCTTCTCCTTGCTCTTCCCTTTGACAGGCAAAGGCGATATTGGCGTTTTGGTGAACTTGGGTGACATGGGAGTCGTCGAGATAGAGCTGGCATTGCGTTTGTGCTGTCCCTGGAAGTACATCTTCAATTTTGATGCACCAAGGAACCCGGAACTCGAGGATGCGTGTTCCTCACGAACCGAGGCAAGCGTAGACGAAGACCATTTGGACTTGAGCCCGTGCCTCCGTTCGTCAAAGTCCTCACCCTGCATGTCATCTTCAGTAGGAATTTCCTGGTGGACGACGGGCGGGGAAGGAGGTAATGAGAATGACGAGATCGTCGAGGCAGTAGGGAAACGAGAAGGACGAGGAGGCGTAACAGGAGCGGCAGCAGAAGGTGGCAAAGTCGGAACAACTGGCGGAGAAGGTGGGGGTGCCGTGCAGATAATTTGTGGTGTAACGACAATCTCAGCGCCGCCCTGTTCGACCTTTTCCTCTTCTTCACCAGCTTCCTCAAGGACAAATCCAACACCCAATCCTTGTTCTCCGATGGGCATAGGCGACTCAACCGCCTTTTCCTTCATCCACAGTTCCTCTAATCCATGTGCAATATCCGCCTCGAGGTCTATGGGTGATCCCGGTAAGGAGAGAGGCAACATCATAGGACCATCCATATGAACCACAAAGCCCTCCGGGAATTCAACCTCAACACCTCCCTCGAAGCCCTCACGGACACCGGTAGACGCAGACTCTTGCGAGTACATGCTAAGAGGACTAGGCTGAACTTCCACAACGTCATCAGTGTAGAGCGAAAGGGAGAAAGCAGAGCAAGCATCATCTGGGATGCTCATACGGGGAGGCGGCCGACGAGGAGTAGTGATGGAAAGTGTCTTTGCACATTTTGGTGAAAGGAACTGCACAGGGATAGGTGGGACAGGAGGCGCATCAATCGTAGAGAACCGAAGCCCACTGCTGCGCCTGCGTTTCCTCTCAGGAACAGGAACAAATGAAGGAGAAGTAGGAGAGTCGAATGGAGGCGCAATCGAAATAGAATCACGATGTGCCGCAGGGAACGATGCAGGTGGAGTGGGAGATTTGACAGTAAGGATCTTTGAGAATTCGCGCGTATACCATTCCGAGTCCGATTCTTCCGAGTCGGACTCTTCAGAACGGTCAATGATGGGGAGCGTTGGCGGGCGGTGAAGTTTGTTGATGACGAGGGGCTTGATAGCAGCTCGCCTCGGGTTAAAAGCGGGAGAGGGTAAAGGGAACTCATCGTCCGATGACGAGGGCGTCGCGGGCAGACCCGCACTCTGCGAGTCCGGGCTCGAAGGCAATGATGAGCACATCGGGGGTGGTGACTTGCATGGTGACCGTGAAAGGGACGAAGGTGTTGGAAGTGGTGGTAGTGGGAAATTGTAAACGACATTCGTGAAGGTGACTTCTTCTTCTTCGGCAATATCATCGAGAGCCGTTCTTAACTTTGTAGGGGAGACATTGAGTGCGTGACGTCGTTGTGCTCTCGTTGTGGGCGTATGAGTGGGATTAGACATGGTGGGCGTCGATTCGGGTTCCTCTTCTGGGATAATATCGAGGAGACTACGAGTTGAAGTGCTCAGTATTTTAGATGGCACACGCCTTGTTCCGTTTTTGCGAGTGCGATTGAACTTTGCTTGGCGGCGCAGAAGTACATCCTTCGAGAGAACTGCAGGAAATACATCAATATCCATTTCGAGAACAAGAACAGCAAGTGAGGCAGCTTACAAGTCGCAACAGAGGAACTCATGACAAGTCGTTGATGGCTATGAAATATTCGTATGCTCAGTAGATGTCGTGAAGGTCGAAGGCGATGAAGATGAATGAGGCGAGGAAACTAATATTCCTGACATTGTAGTATATATCACACGGGCGGTCCCATTGTCCTCGTTGAACAAAAGCTTTCACCGCATTCGGGTGAATTTCCTTTTTTGGTCATCAATCATCGCTTAGCGCCATTGTGTTCCTCGACCCTCAGCTAATTGTCCTCTTACCTCGCGTAAGGCGTGAGGTGTATCATGTAGGTCATTAGGAAATGATTTGGTCTCCAAGTACAACGATAACCTGACCGAGAATCATCTAAACAACGGGCCCTGCGCAACAATACCATTGCGTTGATCGAAGCTTGTACTATCCCTCTAGCTTTCTCTAATCCAAGTATATTGCCACCGGTCGAGCTCAGAAGGTTGTTTTACTGATGCCAGCGAGGGCCTCTGATTCATCAACTCGTTTGATGATTCAACCGTTAAGATATCGGACCGCGTTACCTACACATAACATGCATAATTGTCCTTGCCCTTTCCTGAAATGCATTGTCTGGTAATGCTGTACCTGTTTATTTAAATGTCCAAACCCGCCATCATAAGCGCTCGGTTTTGTCTGAACTGCACATCAAACCAAGGCACATCCATAGTATCACAAGGGCGAAATATGACACGAGACAAGTTGGCTCAATATCAAGTACACAAACGAGACATCTGTACTGCCAAGTTCATGTGCAGAATAACTACAAGGCCAGATTGATATCCAAAACTGACCGTGTTACCAGAAAATGCACATTCTATAACCCTGCGATAAGGAGGGGGGGATCCAGCAGTGACAGTGTGCGTCCACCGCCCAGTCACAACCACTAGACGAGGAAAGGGAAAGGAGATGGGACTGAAGAGGAAGTCGAATGTTGTTGGAGTCATTAGTGAGAATATGGGCCCCCCCTTTCGGAGTCAAGTTCCAAACTTTGTTGAAACCAAACTGTGATGAGACAACTTGCGAGTCGTTGTGCGTGGCTCTCGTATGTTGTAGCTTCCAACTTGCCCCTGTCCTCGCAATCCAAATCCTGACTATCTTATCACGCGATTCAAGGACAATTTGCGAGTCATCATGCGAGTCAGGTGTTGGGGGAACCAGTGTCACAGGTGCAGGAGCTCGATTTTGTAGCGAGTGGATCGTCGTACCCAGCTTCCTCTCGCTTGAACGACTCAGACGAGAGGACATTGCGAGCGTATGAACAACAAAACAATCCGGGTTAGGGCACAAACTTATATGGGTTGAACGAGCGTCTAACGGAAGTTCTTTGCTCATCAGTGGCGCCTACCTTAACCAACCTCACCTATACTACACTACGAACTTCAGCTCACGGGCCCCCTTGCACTCTGGAGCTACACAATCCGTTTCACGCACTCGGGGGTTAGTGCCCGCATCCACATCCACGTTTTCACCAGCTTGGCATCTTCTCACCCTCGTCCCATCTGGCCTACATCATACAAGACCAAGAAAATCTTCTGTACTCGAAAATCGTGTGCAGCTTATTCCTTATTCTCGCCCCAACACCTACCCTACACCCGGGTCCTCCACAATCTATTCCAATGCTTCCATCATCAACGTACCACCAAGCGGATTCACTATTCAAGAAGAAAATGGTCCAAATTGTTATTTTTATCAAGTCAAATGAAGCTTATAATGACCATGTCACAATTACCAATCTCAGGGATTGATTACCTTACTGATGACAATCATGGGCGGGCCCAGAGCCTCTCCACACACGCCAACAATATTCAAGTTTTCTAGTGACATCATTCCACATGACATAACGGGCTCATTGTTCCCCAGTACACTCCTACTCGTACATCCGCCCAGGTCCGGTATCATACATATCTGGCGCAGGAAACCGCAAGTCCAAACCAAAACACTCAGAACATACGAACCGAACCTGGCTCAACGCTTGACAGCGGACGGATTGGTCGATTTCCAGGAACCACCACCACCACCACCACCAATAGCACCAATAGCACCAATAGCACCAACACCAAAGGAGCTAAATGCGGCACTAGCACTTCCAGGTTGATCAGATGAAGGAAAACCTGACATGCGTGCAGAAACGCCTGCGCTTGCAGGTCCTTGCGATTGGAAGGAGGATCGGAAGCCAGTACTAGGGATCGATTGAATCGAAAGGAATTTGTTGGGTTGTGGCCTGTCCTCAGTGTTATACTACAACAAATGAAATGAAATCAATATTCAAATGAACCCAAATGACTAAAACGCCAAGGGCGTGCGTCCGTACCTGGAACTCCAATCCAATCTGGTCAGCCTCCGAAACATCCAACAACTTGACCATCTTCCTCCCAATCCCATTCAACTTCTCCACATCATCCTTACTCCTCGTCCACAACTGAATCCGATCCACCTTTGTCCTCAAACTCACAACCGCACCACAAATCTCATCCCCATCCTCCAACTCCTCACCCACCAGCGCCATAGCCAACCAAGACCAACACCGATCAAGCAACTCTGGGTTATTCTTCATCGTCAAAACCCACTTACCTCCATTCGCATTCGCAGGATCTTCCCACATGGGTTTGATACCCGTCTTGAAAAGGTGATAGTTGGAGTTCTTTTCGAGTTTGGAAGGGGGTTTGAGCCAGTTGAAGTATCGGCAGAATCCTTCGACAGTGTTGAATTCGCCAATGATCGTGAGGCCCGCTTCGTAATCCTGTGTGTCGGGAGGGTGGTTATTGTACGTTGCGGGTGTTTCGGATGTGGAGGAGGAGTTGGGGGCTGCGGAGGCGGAGGCGGAGGCGGATGCGGGTGTGTAAGGGAACTTGGCTTTGGTGTCGTGGTAGATTGTCCTATACAAAAATCAACCCTCATCAGCGTCTTTACCGATGCGCGCCCGCGCCCGAGTCACAGGAGAAATAGGCGTATACGCCTGGTGAAGGGAGTAAAGAGAGACGTACCAGGAGAATTGTAATGGATGTTCAGGGGCCTTCACCTGAACACCAGGCGTCTTCGGATCTTCAATCATAGGGGCCTCAGGAGGCTTGGAGGTGCCATCTACACTGAGATGTCGTGTCTTGACAAGGCGGGCAGTGATAGCATCAAGACTGGGAATATTCCTATACCCAACCTTGACATTCTTCTTCTCAGCAAAAGGCGTTGTCTCCTGATTATGCTGTTCGAGTCTCTCAGACGTCAGTGCATCGCCGTTGGCTGATTCAACCCGGGGTGAAGTTTCAGAGTGAGGCGGGGAAATGGAAATGGTTGAAGGCGATGCTGAACGTGTGTTGGGGGCGTTTACTGCTGTAGAGTCGTTTGTTGAGGCGATGGATGTGGTAGATCCAGTGCGGAGAGCATTTGCGGCGAGGCGAGGGCGGGGTGCTGATGTTGGGATACCATTCTGATCCTTGGGCTGGGCGTTGAGGCCCATACGGGCCACGAGCTTCTCGAGAGGAGGTAGGCGGCTGGCAGTGGCAGGTTTTAAGGTCTTGTCTTTGGAGGTGTCTGTGGAGGACATTGTGGTTGGTGGGAGAAGGAATAAACACTGCCATTTGACATCAAAACAATTGTTAAACTCCACACATCACAGCGCTTAAGGGGATCTGTACGCTCTGACCATCATGTATCATCGCCAATGTTCCCACAGTTGACAGAATGCCTCATTCGTGTGTCAAAACTCAAGGGCGCCGGGACCGTTACCCCCCTGTCCCTTTTCCCATTCTAGTTCTGGATTGTGGTTTGAACCTTTATCTACCGCAAGTCTAGAGATACCTAAGGCACAACTGATATAGCCTTCTTTTCTTGGATTTTATTATTACTGCTCCTTTCGCCAGTTCGATCCTTGTTGGTCATACAGTTGTTATGTAGATCGTGCACGGAAAAGGAAATCATTGACTCTGTTGGTCTTACACTTTCGCAACAAATAAGCTTTCTCATGCTACCACCCTGATACATTGCCTGCTCTCACTTTCCCCCCCATTTCCGCTTTCCTACATTTGTAGTAATAATGGGCAACACCCCTCCAGGCTTCGGCCCGACAAACCGTAACTGGTGGCAAGTATGTCGTGCACAACTTCATGTCATCTCATACACAACTCATTCCTCCATTTCGGCACCGGCATTGGCTTAACAACAGCTCAGCAGTTGGCCAAGGCAGGCGCCAAGCTGAGGACCTTGACAATATCCATTGGGACAAACTGGATTTGGATGACCCTAGACAAGTCAAGATGGAGAGAGCGGATAGGTTGGATGGTTTTGGTGCGTCATTTGCCTTGAATTTACACTTCTAGGGTCGTCTAATTTACGTTCCTAGTCAACATGGCCGTCGCGAACTATATCTCGCCCTTCGTCTTCACAGAAACCCAGCTTCCACTCCTCCAGCAAACAGCTGAAGAACCCAGCTCGGATGTCCAGATCGTGACTGTATGATCAAATTCACCCACCTATATTGATGCTGAACGCCCGGAATACCCGAATCGTTCAAAATTCACGAGGTCAAAGACTTCAACACCGAATATGCCGACAGTTATTTCTCTAACACGATGCGCTATGCATATATCTATCACCATGTCCCTCTGTGACTTCTTCTGCCTTGGCACATTCAAAGTTGTGTGATATTCTCTGGCCCGGACCAACCATCTTCAACGTCGTCCACTCTCTGAAAACCTAGCCAACCCGATGACGGTCGTCTCTATCCACCCAGGTTTAGTCGATACGTTCTTGCATACGTACCCGATTATCAAACACGTCCGATTTCGCACAGCTCCATTCTTCCTCACCCCGACTCAAGGCGCATGCAACTCTGTCTTCGCAGCTGCGTTGAAGTGGATCAGGAATAACAAGGAACAGTGCCTGGGTGCGTACCTGGAGGGAGGACGTCCTGTTGGGACGTCAGTTCTGCCGAGTCCGTCGATATCAGGATACTCAACTAACGCGGATTATAAAGCTCTATTCAAGCGACACAATGCTCTAGGGAACAACACCATAAGAATCAGCCGAGCCTAACTCAATAACCAAGTCCCTTATACACAATAATACATATCTGCAAACATCTCCATCCAATCCATCGCCGCCGACTCAAAACTCTGCACAACTGATATCTTCTCCTCCACAATAGTCTCCATCTCCCCCTCAAGCCCAGGTAACACAATCCTCGTCACACTCCCTGTCATAAAGTGCCTCTCCTCCAATAACCCGAGCATTGTCTTCACCCACTCATATGTTCCCTCCGACGTTACATCATCCACTAGCAACTTCTCGTATCTGTTATCCGCTCTCTCCAAGAAATTGAGGATGTCGTTGAAACTCGGGGCTCCGCCATAGAACGTCTTGTGGACGTCCACATGCCACCAGAAGTTGTTCGAGTCGATGCTGTTATCGAATTCATCTATCTCGCTGGATACACTAGACGATATACTTGTATCAGGAGTCGATTCGAGGGGCTTGGGGATGGATTACACACCATACATATGTTTCAGAGTTCCCATTCTTCCAACGACTCCGCACTTCGAAAATCATAGCTTTGGTTGGTATTCTACAGTCATTCTCATCTCTGTATACACAGAAGAGTCGCCTAGGAATGCGAGCGGAAAACGATCAGTTCTCATGCGCGGGTATTAAGACCGTAGCCACACACCATTTGAGCAATCGTTTTCCTTCTCGAATGAAATGAGTTGGTGTTGCGTGCACGGCGACAAACGAAAAGGGATGGTTGAGTTCTTGTGGCGTCAAACAAAGCCATTTACTGTCGAAGGGGTCTACCCAGGGGATGTCCCTATGCGACAAGTCGACCTGATCAGAGCGAGCGCTCCCATAATTAGTCTCTTGATTCAAGAGCGTGATCAGATGAGTGGACGTGCCTGGAAGCCTCGAGTACCTCTGCACATATCCAAGTTGATTCAAGTACGAATGGGTTGGTCTCAAACGACGGATCCTCCCCCCTCCCCCTTTGTTTAAATACGTACAGGAAACATTGGGGTGTGTGTGTGTGGGTGTGTGTGTGCTTAGACAGTTCACCTTTTCGATCTGGATTTGGAAAGTTGTCCATTGGTGCATGCATGCACCCCCCCCGTGCTTTTTTGTGCCTTGGGCGGATCTGGAGCATTGACGGTGGGGCGATGTTTTTTATGTCTCTTTGACCATTTTTAGTTAATGTGAGTTCTCGGTCCCCTGTCATTGTCAATCCCCCCCATCCAGCGATCAATGCGAGGCACTACAATAGACGGGAGTTACGTTGTGCGTTGTGTTGTGATTTTGGCGTGTCTCTGGTGGACGTTGTTATAAGGGGAAAGTGAGTCGTGGTCCCAGATCTAATTCGTCTATCATCATCGAGGAGATACATTCGGGCCATTTGTGGAAGCGTTGTGTACATGTGCACTTGCATTAGATGGCGTGGCACAACATGCCGTGAATGTGCGTGACACATTCGCGATTTTCAGAAGAACGCACGAACTATCCAAGTCGTCAAGTTTGAGGAATAGAATAGGGACTTCATTAGTGAATTATTGAGCTTGGCGACTGATACCAATGCCGAGACGAATGTTTTTAGGGGGGGAGGGTTTGGCCGCATTTATCCACAGATTTTCTTTCACGAAGTGTATTATCCTACGTACTAATTCTCTTTGCAGGTAACAAGGATTCACCCACAAGGCAAGCATGGAAGCTAAGGACACGGAGGAACAATAAACGAACCAGTGACAATTTACAAATAAAAGCTCGGGTGCGCTACAATGGTGGAGTATCTGCCAGAAATTGGGCGGGATATCTCTCGACTTGCATAATCTCCGAATCCCGTGCGAGCTTCCCAATTTTCGCGATTTCTTCATCACTAACCTTGATATTGATTGCGCCAAGATTCTCTCTGAGATACTAATAAGGGCATATGTTCGTCGATCTTCAAAGATTATGGCAGAATGAGGATTGCGTACCTTGATTTTCTTCGTTCCTCGTATGGGGATGACGTCTTTGCCTTGGGCGAGAACCCAAGCGAGAGTGACTTGACCAACGGTCGCATTGTGCTTCTTTGCAATCTCCGCCAGTCCATCCGTAATATGCAGGATTTTCGGGAAATTTCTCCATGCTGAACCTATATATCAAAGATTAGCATTGCGGGTATGGCATTTAAATACCTTGCACGAAATCTTGGAGATATCTTTCTAAAGTCACCCTCCTCAAAGTCGTCCGGAGACTTATATTGGCCGGTAAGTAAACGGCGTCCGAGTGGGGAGTAAGCAATAACCGCAATCCCAAGTTCTCTACAAGTCTTCTAGAGCCCAATCTTCTCGTCCTCTTATGTCCAATGTGAATGGAGAGTACTCCACCTGAACAGCGGAAATGGGATGGACAGCATGGGCCCTGAGGAGGGTAGTAGACGAAACCTCGGATAGACCGAGATAGCGGACCTGGCGTAGGCGATACTTACTTGACCAGTTCTGCCATCGCTCCCACAGTTTTCTATTGGCAATTAATTCCAGGCCACTATAGATGATCTAAGAATTGCTCACTTCAATGCGAACCATTGGATCCGGGCGCTAATGTAGGGGAGTCAGCGTGGCTACGCGAGGACGACGCGTAGAGGATGGAATTGACGAGAACGGTTCAGGGCTTCAGCTTGAAATCGGGACTAATCCCATTTTGTTAACTTTCGATCCTTTTCTAGACATTAGCCATTTCTCTTCATTTATTTGACCCTAAAGTTATTGTTCGCCGTTATTAGTATAGGAACCTCATGGAACATTCGCTAGGTAGTTCGCCGTCGTAGCTACAAAAACCACGGTCACTCGTAGTAAAGAAAACTTTTCAACCTTTTCTCTCTTTTCTTAACATACGCTTGTCTTCTCGTACTACAATAAAATTCGTTATCCCTTACTACTCTACTCGTATACCCGACACCCGCTCTACATTTGGAACCACTGACGGGGAAGGCTGTCTACACCACGCCCACCCCTGATTATTGTTGTCACTACGGACGACAACACACTCAATACACGATCACGCTCCTACTCAAGGAGTACCTCTACGTCTCGGAATACCTCTACGTCTCGGAAACCCTCTACGTCTCAGCGGAAACCCTCTACGTCTCCGAATCCACCAAAGAAAAAGAGCGCTACACCAACAAATACACCAAGTGAAGAAGAGACCTTACGAGCACACGCATGAAGGCAGCTGTTCGACATATCTATTCGACCACTACCATCATTTGTAGACACCATGGCTACCATAATACCACAGGGGGCAGCCGGAATGCCTCCTCCAGGAAGCAGAAAGGCACCCGAATTCAGTAGAAAACACCCAGAGAAGTTGGAGGGGTTTTTCGAGCGGTTTGAGGAGTTGGCGAAAGCTTGTGGGGTGAAGAACGAGGAGATGGGACGGTTGATTGTGCGATATGTTGATGAAGATACAAAGGAGTTATGGACGATGTTACCTGGCTATGACAACGATTATCAGCTGTTGAAGAAGAAGATACTGGGGACATACTCGCAATCAGTGAGGGAGAAGCGGCATATGGTTGAGGAGTTGGCGGAATTTGTGAAGGAGATGGCAGATGGGGATATTGACGACGAAGATGACCTTAACGCATACTACCGGAAGTTCTGGCCTATCGCAACCTACCTTGTGAAGATGAAGAAGATAAATAGTGCCGATCGCGACCGTTACTTCTGGTGGGGTCTTCCAATGGATGCGCGAAAAGCCATTCAGCTTCGTCTCGAAACCATCGACCACACTTTTGATCGGACCCAGATCCCGGAAATCGACAAGGTCATGGAGGCGGGGAAGTTTGTGTTTTCGAAGGAGGCTACGGACGGAGTGGATGCAAGGGGATTGTTGAATAAGAGGAGGAAGGGCAGGAAGGAGAGCCGAAGTCGGAAGCATCGAGGACGAGGGTATTGGGCGTCGAGTGACTCAGAGGAGTCAGAGGAGTCGGAATCGGAGGAATCGGAGGATGAGAGTAGTGACGAGGAGGACCGTGGGCGGAAGAAGCGGAAGAGTAGGAAGTCTGGGAAGAAGGAGGTTAGGACGAGGAAAGTAAAGCTTGGGGATGAGGGTAAGAGGAAGATGGAGTCAGAGAAGACGAAGGTGCTGGATGAAGTGGCGGAGCTGACGAAGAAACTCGATAGGCTCGATGTGAAGGACACGGAGTACTTGTCAACATATGCTCAGCTTGTCCTCGTAGCGCCGACGATTGCAGAGCGGTTACCACCACCAGCGCGATGGATCACCACTACTCCCACAGCAATGTCTATGCCAGCAATTGTACCACCGCCACTACCCTCTGCACCATTACCCTTACCACAAATGACGGGGACGAGGCAACCACAAGACTTCTCATGCCATTTCTGTAAAGGGAACCACAGAATACGGGTGTGTCCCCTGGTACCAGAATACGTGCATGCAGGACAGCTACTTGTTGTACAAGGAGGATACCATGTGCATGCAGATGGCACCCGCATTGAACGACACCCAGGTGGCTTCAAGGGCGCTATTGACCAGAGATGGGGGGGGCCTCTACCAGTATCTACGGCTACGACACCAACACCCATCACATCTACGCCACCACCCCCATCTATTCCAGCTAACCCAGCCGCAGCCGTCACATCATATGTTGCAGTCGAGGATGTTGAGGAGGAGGAAGGTTTTGTGTGGGGAGCAATTGCGGAGTTGGAGCAGATGGGCAGGCAAGGTATTGAGGAGCGAGGACAAGTTGATGGGATGGCAATGACACGAGCGCAGATGAGGAAGGCAGCTGGGAGGGAAGAGAGGTCAGAAGAGGATAAGAATGCGGAAGAAAAGAACTCAGTTACCCGTCATCAGCCGGCGTATCGTTTCGAGTCAAAGCTCGCAGATCCCTCTGTCGTACAGGCGATATATCAAAAGATGCTTGACGTTGAAGTACCGAAAGTCACTGTGAAGGATTTGTTGTCAGTTAGCGGGGATCTTCGCAAGCTCATCGTCGAAAACGCACGAACCCAGAAGGCACCGACGTCGGGCGCGATTGTCGCAGCAGTGCCTGGAGTGACAGTTGAGTTCTCAACTCCACTTCGAGAGGTGGAAGTAGCGGTGAAAGGAAAGGACGGGAAGGTGGTGAAGGAGATGGGATTGTTAGATGAAGGATCAGAGATAGTGTTGGTGAGGAAGGACTTATGCGAGGAGCTGGGGATTATGGTGAATCGGGAGAGGAGGATGGTGATGCAAACAGCGAATGGGGGGAAGGAGGAGTTGGAAGGATGTATCGAGTGGTTGGAGATCGTAATCGGGGGGATACGAACGTACGCGCATGCTTTCGTGGTGAGGACAGCTCCATATCGGTTGTTGTTGGGAAGGCCGTGGCAGAGAGGGGTAAAGTTGGGGAAGATCGAGAGGGTGAACGGAGGTGTGGATGTGGTGGTGACGGATCCAACGGATGGGGAGAGGCAAATGGTAGTACCAACGAGAGAGAGGAAGGAGGATAGGGTGAAGAGAGGGTTGATGGTAGTGGGGGAAATGGAAGAGATTGGGGAGGTACGGTTAGAGGGTAAGGAAGATATGTTGACGGAGACGATCCTCTCATCGACATTCACATATGATGAGGAATCACACTGCCTCGCGTACAAGAAAGTCGCGAATAAAGTACGACCTGTTCCTGCAACCATGCCAAGCGAGTATCGAATTATTCGACGGTTTCCCGAAAACCCTCTCGACACCTTGCCCAGTCTATCACCGCATCCACGTCTATTTCAACCAGGCATCCGGCTCACTACAGAACGAATGGAGGCATTGGGGTTGTTTGCGAACGAGTTCTTGTGGCCGGAGGAACAGAAGTTGATCGCACAGGTGTTGTTGAACAATGAAACCGGGCTAGCATGGGACGAAACCGAGAAGGGGAGGTTCCGCGACGATTATTTCGAACCTGTCAAGATTCCGGTCATCGAACATGTACCATGGACGCGAAAATCCTTGCCCATACCTCCCGGAATCCGCGACAAAGTCATTGCCCTTATTAAACAGAAGATCGAGTCGGGCGTGTACGAGCCATCCTACAGCTCCTACAGACACCAATGGTTTACAGTCGCGAAAAAGGACGGAAGCGTCCGTATCGTCCACAACCTGACACCACTGAATGCAGTGACTATCAGGGATTCACAAGAGCCTCCCCTCGTCTATCTCTATGCGGAACAGTGTGCAGCGCGAGGAGTGTATTCGGGGTTGGATATGTTTGTTGGGTATGATCACAGAAGTTTGGCGGAGGAGTCAAGGGACTTCACGACGTTCGACACGCCGTTGGGGACGATGCGGCTCACAGTCTTGCCTCAGGGATGGACGGGATCAGTTGGCATATTTCATAATGATGTCGCCTTTCTTCTTCAAGACGAAACCGAGCATGCACCCAATTTCCTGGACGACATTACACTACTAGGCCTGAAATCGCGATACGAGAAGGGCGACGGTAGCTACGAAGTGATCCCCGAAAATCCAGGGATACGGCGGTTTATCTGGGAGCATGCCGTGGACCTTAACCGAGTCTTGCATCGTCTTAAACGAGCAGGTGCAACCGTATCTGCAAAGAAGTTGCAGTTATGTCAGCCGGAGATTGTGGTAGTGGGAAGGTTGTGTACGTACGAGGGACAGAAGCCGGATGAGTCAACAGTGGCGAAGATTTTGAGGTGGCCAGAGTGTAGTAACGTGTCAGAGGTGCGAGGATTTTTAGGAATGGCGGGGACGGTCAGGAACTGGATACGGTCATTTGCGGAGGTTTGCGAGCCTTTGAACAAGTTGACGAGGGTGACGAAGACGGAGTTCGAGTGGGGAGAGGAGCAGCGAGAGGCGATGGAGGAAGTGAAGAAGCGAGTGGCGACATGCGAGGCGATCCGTCCGATCGATCACACACTCCCTTATCCAATCATCTTATCTGTTGATACATCGGTTATCGCAGTCGGCTTTATCCTAGCCCAACTCGACGATGCCCAACGACGACGACCAGCACGGTTTGGCTCCATCGCATGGAACGAGCGAGTTTCACGCTATTCGCAAGCCAAACTCGAATTATACGGCCTTTTTCGTGCACTCAACGCGTGCAAGTTGTGGCTAGTGGGAGCGAAAAATTTAATAATTGAAGTCGACGCGAAATATATCAAGGGGATGATTAACCGACCTGATATTCATCCGAATGCGGCGATGAACCGATGGATTTCAGCAATCCTGATGTTCGACTTCAAGTTGGTTCACATTCCGGGGAGTCGGCATAAAGGCCCGGACGGGTTGTCGAGGCGGCGGAAGGCAGAGGAGAGTGATGATGATGAAGAAGGAGAGGCGGAGGCGGAGGATTGGGTGGATACAGAGGTCTTGGGATGTGTAGTTTGGGCGGTTGATGAGCAGAAGGATACAGGTTGGACATTGGCAGTGGGAAAGGTGGCAGATAGAGTGGAGAATGGCGAGGGCGCCATTTCAGAAAGTAATAGGGAGGAGGAGGAGGACACTATCCCATTCGACGTCGACGTGGCAACAAAGGACCTGGATATAGGGAACGTTAGGATTTTCTTGGAGACGATGAACGTGCCAGATGGACTTACCGTGAAGCAAAAGAAGTCATTCCTCAAACGTGCGGCCAAGTTCTTCATCAACGGAGGGAAGCTGTGGAGGAGAGATCCTGGTGGACGACACAAGGTTGTGGTGACCGATAGGAAGACACGCTATCGATTGTTGATCGAGTCACATGATCGGCTTGGTCACAAGGGCTTTTTCGCGACACGACGCACTTTGGCTGACCGATTTTGGTGGCCGTCTCTCGACAAAGACACCCGCTGGTTCCTCGACACCTGTCACCAATGTCAACTACGATCCACCGAACATGTCGTTATCCCTCCTACAGTCCAAATGCCAGCAATGCTCTTCCGGAAGGCGTATATCGACACTATGCACATGCCACCATCACATGGCCACAAGTACATTGTGCAAGCACGTTGCAGCCTAACGGGATGGCCAGAATGGCGCGCTCTTGCTCGCGAAACCGGTCGCACTCTCGGCACGTTTATTTTCGAAGAAATCCTCTGTAGATGGGGAGCATTGGAAGAAATTGTGACAGACAACGGATCAGCGTTCGTAGCAGCGCTTGATTGGCTTGCAGAGAAGTATCACATTCATCATATCCGCATATCTGCTTACAACTCGCAAGCCAATGGAATAGTAGAGACGACGCATAGGACCGTTCGCGATGCACTAGTCAAGGTGTGCAATGGCGATGTTCGGAAATGGTACGAACATGCCCCATACGTCTTCTGGGCAGATCGGGTCACCACACGCAAGTCAACGGGTCACACGCCATACTACATGGCCCACGGAGTTGAACCACTCCTGCCTTTCGACGTCGTCGAAGCAACGTTCCTGTCACCGCCGATCACTCACAAGATTTCGGACGCAGATCTTATTGCTATTCGAGCTCAGGCCCTCGAAAAACGCGAAGAGGACTTATCGGACATGGCTGGTCGAGTAATCACGGCACGCTACAACTCACTACGAGACTTTGAACAGCGCTTCGCTAACCGGATCATCGACTACGACTTCATGCCGGGATCCTTAGTCCTTGTTCTCAACAAGAAGATCGAGCCCGAAATCGGCCGTAAATGCAAGCCACGATACTTTGGTCCGATGGTTGTAGTCAAATGGCTTAAGGGTGGAGCCTATATTCTCGCGGAAGTCAACGGCGCAGTCTCGAAGCTAAAGTTTGCTGCATTCCGACTCATTCCCTACTACGCTAGGTCGCGACGTCATCTACAAGTTACGGAGTTTGTGGATTCGAAGGAGTTAGGAGGATTGGGTGGAGAGGATGGAGAGTGAGGAAGTTTGGCAACTGAGGACAGTTGCTATCAGAAAGTAATAGGGAGGTGTAGGGGAGTCAGCGTGGCTACGCGAGGACGACGCGTAGAGGATGGAATTGACGAGAACGGTTCAGGGCTTCAGCTTGAAATCGGGACTAATCCCATTTTGTTAACTTTCGATCCTTTTCTAGACATTAGCCATTTCTCTTCATTTATTTGACCCTAAAGTTATTGTTCGCCGTTATTAGTATAGGAACCTCATGGAACATTCGCTAGGTAGTTCGCCGTCGTAGCTACAAAAACCACGGTCACTCGTAGTAAAGAAAACTTTTCAACCTTTTCTCTCTTTTCTTAACATACGCTTGTCTTCTCGTACTACAATAAAATTCGTTATCCCTTACTACTCTACTCGTATACCCGACACCCGCTCTACACTAATGCCAAGTAAGAAAAGTTTCACGAAATAATCTGCACCGGAAGGAAAAAAGGCGAACATGGAGGTAGTAGAGGGTCGATTTGGTCTATTCCCAATCGCCTGAGTGACTTTGCGCAGGCTGACTTCACATATTCCGGAGTGCCATCGACTCCCCTATGACCCTCGGAGGTAACGATGCCGAACTTGGTTGCGAGGAAAATCTTGTCGCGATTTCCAGTGCGTTTGAACCTAAAAAAACGAATGGGTTAGAATGACCTCTGAGTATTAGGTACGATATATGCATACCATTTGCTGACAAGATCTTCTGAATCGTCATAAATGTCTGCCGAATCCCAGAAGGACCACCCGTATTCAAGCGCAGGGTCTAAAAACTGAGGCCATCCATCAGTGTCTGGATCAGTTTCCGCACGACTAATGGTCATGACTACGGACCTCGAGACGCTCCTCGTCGGCTCCCCACCTAGACATACCAGGCGGACAGACCCATCAGGCCAAGACCCATCTCGGGCACTTGGTCGTTTCTGATTTTTCTAGTAGGGATAGAAGGCATAGCTGAATACTGGCTGAAATTC